>LR548851.1:0-250556 GCA_900536415.3 Caenorhabditis sp. 38 MB-2015
CTTAGTTCATTTAGGTCCGTCCAATTCAGGGGTTTTCGTTTGATTTTTAATAAAATAATCAGAGTCAGAATTCATCATCAAGTGGTTTTCTTGTAGATTTCTACAGATCGAGACCTATTATTCTGAACGTTCTATCATGAAAAACCAAAAAAAAAACATCTCCAAAAACAACAATTTTTATTAATCGTCAAACAGTTATAATCGAAGTTTTATGTTTCGACGGTTCTTCGGCCGTTTTCATTCTCGTCTTCTCCGCTTTCTCAGCAACTGGATTCAAAACAGGTTCTCTCGATCCATTCTCCTTCGATCCACCTTCTTTCGATCCACTTTCTCTCGATCCACCCTTCTTCGAAACACTCTCTCTTGATCCTCCTTTTTTCGAAACACTCTCTCTTGATCCTCCTTTTTTCGGCACAGTCTCTCTTGATCCACTCTTCTTTGACATTGTCTCCTTCGAACCTCCCTTCTTCTTTTTCTGAAGAAATGAAACATTATATCAGCATTTTATTGAAATTTAGAATTGAAACTAACCGATTTCACAGATTCCAAAGTGATCGAATAAGAAAGTGTCGATTTTGTCTTCGCTGACTTCTCCTTGTTCAATTTTGTAACTTCCAATAATCCAGAGTATGATGTCGGAGATGCAGTGCTAGGCGGGAGAGGTGATTTTGTTAATTTATTCACTTTTTTATGTTTGGGTAATTCATATTCCGCTGAGCATGCTCCTAATCCTTTCCATTGCTCTTTTTTCTGTTTTTCCAATTTTCGACGAATACACAAAGTACCAACACATACAAAAACTCCCAATATTACAACTGTTGCAACGATAACTGCTATCATCCATGGTTCCAAATCTTCATCATGATGGTGATGATGATGGTGGTGGTCATGGGGAGGAGGCACAGGTTTATCAGGAGGATTGATTGGCGGAGGATTGGTTGACGGAGGATCGGTCGACGGAGGATCGATTGGCGGAGGATTGGTTGACGGAGGATCGGTCGACGGAGGATCGGTCGACGGAAGATCGGTCGACGGAAGATCGGTCGACGGAGGATCGGTCGTCGGAGGATCGGTCGACGGAGGATCGGTCGATGGAGGATTGGTCGATGGAGGATTGGTCGATGGAGGATCGGTCGACGGAGGATCGGTCGACGGAGGATTGGTCGATGGAGGATTGGTCGATGGAGGATCGGTCGACGGAGGATTGGTTTGACTGTCCGCAGGAATGACATTTGGCAGAGTTGTAAGAATGTTATTAGCACTGAAAAAAAACCAATTTATAATTATTTCATAGAAACTGTAGTCTTTGTTTTTTTTTTTATTTTTTTATGGTGGCACATTTCCATTGGTATGTATGAGATGTGAGCAACTGCGCTCTATTGATAATATCTGTTTTTCTAACAGTTTTTCACAAACAGAGGCACTCTACCTTTTTGTTTTTCTTTTTATTGCATTACTAAAATCGGAGTAATGGGAAGTTCAACAAAATTATTTAAAACCAGGCCTCCTCATAATTTATTTTTTGACCTACGAATAGAGTTCAGGCTCAATTTCTTAAACTCACAATGTATTGATGGCATTAACCAATGAATCTGGTGGTATATCTTGAGCTGGATCAATGTCATTGATGAGAATTTGAAGAGAATTATCTTCGACCACTTGTGGATCATCTAGGAAGACGAAATTGAAATGAACATTGTCACCAATACCATTTGGACCGCGATGTTGTTTTAGTTCTTGTATAAATGAACATTGATCATTTTTTGACACCAAGACAATTAGTTGAATATTGTGTTGAACCAATGAAGTTATATTATCAATGAATTTGGAGCAAAAGTCAGGCGTTGGAGTGTTCAAAAATTGTTGGAATATCTCTGTATTCAAAATTTCGGCAGGCAAATCTTCGCCAGTCAATAGATTACGTTTGAAGTTTGAATTCTCTGGAATTCCACATGACAATTGTGCCATAACGTATGAGAGCTTATCTTTCTGAAAAATTCGAGTTCTTCTTTACATTTTTCATGTTTAGAATAGAAAACCTCTGCGAAATTTGGATCAGCAACAAACACAAAAAGTGTGTCACTGAATTCTGTGAGATTTCTTCTCATTGGATTGCAAAAAGATTGAGCTAATACTTGAATAGTGAATAGTTGGAATATTGATAGCAGAATAATTTTTGTTTTCATCTCCCAAGATGCGTCCAGTTTCTTAATCAAAAATAGACGAAAAGTGGGAGATTTACAAAAAATGGCACACGTTATAGGGATAGTTGTTATCATTGAACTTTGTTCTGGTTACGTGAACATACATTTTGGGAATGTGAAATGAAAACATTTGAATGGGCTGTTCATACATAATTTCGTCGTAGAAAAACTACGATTATCAGTGAAGCTTTAACTTATACTGGTGGAAAAAAGTATTTTGTCAGTTGTATAGTAGATTATCAAAACTCTAACAAGTACTTTCCGATTTGAATTTTGTTTGTGGATTTTTTCGAACAAAAAAAAAGAAAAATAGCAATTCATAAACCCACATAAGAGCACACTTTCTTTGCACTGTTACTAATTCTCCTGATCATGATAATTTATTTTATTTCCACTCCAAATTTTCGTGAAAAAAGTTAGTTATAAAGTGATATTCGTTTTCGATTACTCTTTCAACTGGTATAAAATGTGGGGAGCACACAAAGTGGATAAATGTATACCGATGTGTTCATATGTCCTAATGTTGGGTGGCCTCAACCAGGCAGGCACAATTTTTTTTCCATAACAAATAATCAAAAAAATAATTTAAAAAATGTTGTGCCTGGTTAATCCCAGAAAGCTCGTCAATGATATTTTTAAAGGTTAACCGTATTGTCCATTTCGATTTTCTATTCCCTTCGCAAAAAAAGATTATCTCTCCTTTGTCGAGATAATATAGACCGGGACTATTATATCGGAGAACTTTTCGATGATAAAAAAGTCCCGAATTTCTGGGATGAAAGCTCCTTTGTTATCTACCAACGACTGGTACGAACTGTGCGAACACCATAAAGGAACTATAAGAATGTCTCTCAACTTAAATTCCCGAATTACTTGAATGAGTTTTGGCACCAAATTCGGAGGAGGAACCCACCAAGAAAAATCCCAAGTTGCAATTTGTTTGACATTGTGCAGTTCGAATGCGTTTGCTCCCGCTGAACCCGTCGCTCCTCTTTTGCTGAAGAACCTCTTGCATTTTGCGTTGGAAGCATCAGCAAACCAATCCCAAGACACTTCGCCCCAACGCTCTTGACATCTTCTGAAAAGATTATCGTTTATTTCCCAGTCGTCAAAGTCTATTTTTCGACTTTCTTCATCTGCTTCGGTATTTTCTTTTCTAGGAACCCATGCAACTTGATATTTGGCGGAAATTCTTTCCGCGCGAGCTCTAATTTCTGCTGCGAAACGTTGCAGTTCTGGTACCATAGAACCTTTTCTCAAAATCACTACCGCGGCTTGATTGTCCGTAAAAATTAAAAATTTTGAGTTTGCCAATTTGAAACTAAAAATGTTTAGAGCAAAAAGAACGGCTTCTAGTTCTCGAGCGGTACTAGAGTGATTTTTGAAACTGGGAAAGAATACTATTGAAGCAGAAGACAGTTTTTTGCCGTTTCTCGATTTCAAAATCGCTCCTACTCCGACTTCCGAGGCGTCGGAAAAAACTAAAAAATCAGGGGTGAAAACTTCGGTCGTCCAAGATTTTGTTGACAATCGGCCCAAATGTTTTGCCCAGAATCTCCATTCATTTTCCTCACCTTCGGATTTCAGGCAAACTTGTTGATTTCTTCTTTGCATTTCAGCTATGTTGTGTCCCGTATATCTTGAATGAAGCAAACCGTCGTCTCCTAAAACAATGTTCATTGAGGATAAAGATCCTGCGAATTTTTGGCGGTCCAGGACCGAAGGAGTCTGAACAGTACGTAACCGATCGAGCCTGCGCAGCGCCGCATCGAGTCTTTCTCTAGTCAGTGCAAGCTCTTGCTTCGGAAAATGGGCACAGTACCCTAACCAACGTATTTCTGGGCTCGGAACCCATACGCATTTCTCTTCGGCTAACACGATGCCTGCTTTCTTTAGATCATCTTTGACTTTTTTGCTGGCGATCAAACCCGCTTCAAAAGAATCCGCTAGAATGAGACCGTCGTCTAAATAAAGGAAAATTTTTATTCCTTCTGCTCTCCATTTTGCCAAAAGTGGTTTGAAAAGTTTTGTGAAAATCAGAGGAGCAGATTTTAGTCCGAAAGGCAGACAATTATAAACGAAATAGGGTTCTCTAGGAGGCGAAAACAGAGAAAACCCTAAGAACGTTTTGTGTTCCTCGTGAATAGGTACGTGATAATAACCGGATCTAAAATCAAAAGACATCGCGAATTTCGCGTTTTCCAGGAACGGGCAAACGGTCTTCCAGTTTTCCAATTTGAAAGAATCGGCATGAATGTACTTGTTCAGACTACTTAGGTCCAGGATCAAACGTTTTTTCTCACCGTTTATGGCGACGTGAAGAGGAGATATGACTTCGGGAACAGTTGCGGAGACTTCGACCACCTTCGAATCTAACATGTTCTGGATTTCGGTTTCTACAAACTTCCAATTATTAAAAACGGATTGCCTGGGGCCTTGGGGGCTAATGGGTTTTAGATCTTCATTAAACTCTAGTCTAGCGCCCTTTTCAACTACTGACAACGCCCATTCGTTGTATGGAAGAGATGACCAAAATTCTTTGGCTCTCCGCAATCTTTTGGGGAAAACTGAACTTTCCTTACCTTTATTGTCGGAATTGTGGGCAGGCGGAAGCGTAGTGGCCGACGGTGTTGCAACGGTAACACCGCACATCCTTGCGAACTTGAGCAAACTCTGGGTTTCTTGTTCTTTTGAGCGCATCGAGTTGTGCTCGGATTTCGTCGATTTCACGTCGGGAGTCGGGTTGACGTGCGGCCGGCTCCCAGCGCGGAAAGGGCGCGTAGCGTGCAGAAGAAGAAAGAGCCATTGGGCGTTGTGACTTCCGACTGTCGCTCGTCGATTGGAACATCTGTGAGAGCAAAAGGAGGGATTGAGGGTCGCTTCCGTTCTTTGAAATGGCGGCAAGTGCGTTGAATTTTTCCACCATTTTAAATCCATCCGGATTCGAATCCGCAATTTGCATCTCCGCGTTCCTTTTTCGCAAAGCCTCTATGGCTTCCATTACCAATGAAAAACCGGACGAAGACTCATCGATTTTCGCCAAGATGTTGATGATCGAAGTGTTGAAGGTAGCTTGCATTTGTAGGCCTTTTTGTGACAACGTTGGGGCCTGTTCGGTTGGCTTGTTTTCGACGGTTTTGAGTAACGCGATGATCTCAGGTTTCAGAATCTCGAAAACATCTCTCTTCAACGCTTGCGCGGCTTCTTCTGATGCCATCTCGACACTTCACCAAATTTTAACAGCAAAACACGGAGAAACACACAAAACAGCGCGTCCCTCAAGCCGGAAAAACAAAAAAAAGTGATTTGTGTGTCCTCCTCACACATGGGCTGCGCGTTCGGCGTGGTGGGACCCAACACACCCGATACATGTTCCTTTAGCTCCCGTAAATCTACACAATTTTTGATCTACGGGACGAATAAGTGAGAGAAACTAAGAGAATCAGACACTTGTAGATCAAAATATCTCGCAGCGAAAGGAATAGAAAGTAGAAATGAACAATAATACATAAATATAATTTTGTTTTCTAAAGTTGAAAGTACATATGAACCGGCGAACCTCCCTTGTTAGAATTTTAACGATGGCGAAGTAAGTTTGATTTATCTTGTGATAAAAGTCGTATATATGAAACCAAATTTTGACAGCAGAAAACTTATAAAAATTGGGAAAAAATAGTTGAAAAGCTTTGATCATCAATAAAGCTTATGTTACCAACTGAATGTTGATTTGTTCTCAAAGTTTTTCATTCTGCGATTCATAACTTCAGAAAACAACACAAACAATCACTTATTTATTCAAGTACCACATTACATACAATATATAAACAAAAACAACTATTTCTCATCAGCCGATGGCAATGATTGAGTTTTTTGTAGATCCTTAGACCCTTGAACCTTCTTCTTCCTATCACATATCGATTCCAACGTGATCGACGTCGAAAGTGTCGACTTTTCCCTTTCCACATCTTCCCGTTTCTTATTTTTCAAAAACGCCAACGCATCCTCATTATCAACTTTTTGCTCCACTTTCACTGTGCTCACAATCAGTGCCGATCTCTTTTTTGCAACAGGGAACACTTTGGGCATTGGCGATGGTACTGGTGATGGTGTGACAGCTGGTGAAGTTGTCACTGTTGGAGGTTCGATAACATTTGATTTTGATTTGGTTTCACTGGCTGTCACTTTTGGCAAAAGTCGACATTCTTCCGGTTTCTTCTTGCGTCGGACGTAACAGGAAGCAACGACAAGAGCGGCAATAATTATGAGAATAATGAGAAGGATAACAATCACATAGATCCATGCATTTGACCCTTCCTCTCCTTCTGCGGCAGGTTCTACAGCTGCGGGTGCAATAATTGCGTCTGATGTTGTCCCTTCTGTAGTTGGAGTTGTGGTGGTACCAGTTGTCGGTTCAATGGTTTGAACTGTAGTTGATGGATCCGTGTGAGCAACAGGAATGGGAGTCTCTGTTGTTGTGAGCTCAGTTGTTGTAGTCAGCTCAATTGTTGTGGTCGGCTCAGTAGTTGTTGTTGGCTCGGTTGTTGTCTTCGTTTCTTCTGTTGTAGACAATTGTGTTGCTGGGCTATTTTTTCTAGATTCCAGTATCTCATCAATGCTGAAGTTTATTTCATTACTTTTAGTTTTAATAAAATCTGTCAAACTCACAACTTCTTTGCTAGACCCACGAAATCGGAATTGTCTCCTGAAACAAAAACGTTATTTACAATGAAATATATGAAGTTTCACACAGAAATATTGATGAGGGTTATTGTAAATATCAAATAGAGCATCTTGATCGTGAACATAATGTTGTAGATTTTTTTGAATATACATTTTAGTTTTTCAAAGAATAGTCAAAAATAGCTAAAACTTGAAAAAAGTGTTGGTTTAAGTATGACTTACAAGGAATGATTCCCAAAATATTCTATTAAACTCAAAATATTTTCTGGCCAAATTGTAGTACCTAGTGAGGTAGGAAAAACCGTCCTGGGATTAAGCAAGGAAATTTCATTTCTCCGAGAAATTTGGATTTTTCGATTTTTTCTATGAAAAAATTTCGACCATCTTTGAAAAATCATAACTGACTTCAAACTTAACAAAAAAAGACAGGTAAAAAAGCAAAATGTAGCTTAATTAATGCTCTTTATTATAGAATTAAAGAATTTGTTCTGAATTTTTCAAGTATAAAAATCTTTGAAAAACTAAAATTTTTGAAAAGTTCAGCTAGAGAAACAGTATTAAGGAGACTTTTTCCCGAGTCGGGGTGTTGTTTTTTGAGTTCTACGGGCCAAATAATGTCAAGATACATATTCAAATATATACCTCACCACGCATCTGGAAAAGAAAAAACAGAATTTATATGTTTTTTAACCGAAAAAACAGAGAAAAGTTCACTTTTTCTACTAATTTTCGGTTAGTATGCGGGTTGACTCTTGAAAATAATTACGAAAAAGTCAGAAATTCAATTCTTGTATCATACAAACTCATAAAATGAAAAGATAGAAATTTAATTTTTCATGAATTTTTCCTGACTTATCATTCTCGAAAAAAATACAAAAAAATTTTGGTTCGAACTTTCTATTTTTTTGAGTTTGTATGATACAAGAATTGAATTTCTGACTTTTTCGTAATTATTTTCCCGGGTTAACCAGAATTCTGACCGAAAATTGATAGAAAAAGTGAGTTTTTCTCTCTTTTTTCGGTTAAAAAACATATAAATCCTGTTTTTTCTTTTCCAGATGCGAGGTGAGGTATATATTTGAATATCTATCTTGACATTATTTGGCCCATAGAACTCAAAAAACAACAACCCGACTCAGGAAAAGTTCTCCTTCATACTGTTTCTCTGGCTGAAATTTTCAAAAAAAAAAACATGGTTTTTCAAAAAATTTTTATACTTGAAAAAAATTCAGAACAAATTCTTTATTTTTATAACAAAGAACATTATTTCAGCTACATTTTACTTTTTTACCCGACTTTTTTTTGTTAAGTTTGAAGTGAGTTATGATTTTTCAAAGATGGCCGCAATTTTTTCATAGAAAAAAAACGAAAAATCCAAATTTCTCCGAGAAACGAAATTTCCTTGCTTAATCCCAGGACGGTTTTTCCTACCTCACTAGGTACTACAATTTGGCCAGAAAATATTTTGGGTTTAATAGAATACTTTGGGAATCATTCCTTGTTAGATGTCATAATTTCTGCTGTAATTTTGAAAAAAGCCGGCATATCAAGAACAAAAGCCGGCCCATGGGAGCCCGTTTTTGCTAGAACCCTTGTTGAAAATTCTTACATTCGGTAAATCGTTACATTCATCATAAAAAACCTTATCTTTTGAGTGCTGATCAGGTGACTGTTTCATATTTTTACGAGTTTTGAACGCACAGGAGGAAAATCCTGATTTTTTTCAGGGAAAACTTATTAAATTTTAGGGAGGAAACTATTGAAGTAGGTTCGGTGCTTCCCAATTTTTTTCGATTCTCACCAAAGTTCAACTAAATCTTCAGAGGAGCTGTTTTGGTGCGATTTGGTAAGCCTTAGTACCGCTCGCGAAAGAATTGGGGAAGTTCGGTGAAACTTGGGAAACATTGAAAAGTACCAAATTTACTATAGTTCATTCCAGAGCTACACCAAAAGGGCACTAATTTTCACTGTTTTTCGATAATTCTCTCTGGAGGTACACCAATTTTCACCAAATCTCCCCAAAATTCTCTAAATTTTTCTCGCTAAATTGGTGCTGCTCCAGACTTTTGTTTCGTCTGAGAAAAGTTATATTATTACATTCAGATTCAATTTCTCTTACTATCTAGATACAGATCCGTAATTATGTTATACTGAAGTCCAATGTATTGCTGATTTCCGTTCGGTTCAATTCCACCAGTCAATTTAATTCCATGGAAATGATATGTTGCAAACAAATTTTCAGATAGAAATAATTGCACTGTTGGGCATTGTATAAGTGAGGTGGAGATTTGCACAATAACTTGAATATTATCATAATCTCCAGGAATGTTCATGTGGTTTACCAGATATTCTAAGCCATTTTTGTAATTATCACATGGATTATCCGTTATACTAACTGCAATAAAAACTTGTCAATAGAAACTTGTTTCATTCCAAACCAGACGTTTGGAAACCGCGGCATTTCAAAACTGAAAGTTTCAAAACCAGATGAACTTTTAAAAATATTCGTCGAAGTTTTCATAGCGGGGTTGCACACAAGTTTTCAAAAAATTGAGTGATCTAAACGACAACATACAATTCCGTTATGATTTCCTATTTACGTTTTGGTAAGATTCAATATCATAGTTTTAAAATTTTCATTTTTGGTGAACACTGAACGTCACCATGACGTTTGCCATAATCAAATACCCTTTTCTTAAAATTTCATCCAAATCTGGGTTAATAAATTTTGGACCTAAATTAGGTGAATATTTGGGTACAGCTCTGTTTTCCACAATGAAAATAGTCCAAAATTTCAACATATATGTTTGAAAGTTCATCCGGTTTCGAAATGTCGCGCTCAAAAAAAAACGTACATTCAAACTCGGATTCGAGTGCTTTTTGAAATGATTCCAGATCGTGAACCTTTGAATCAAATTTTTTCTTGGAAGCATAATCCAAAAGGCTGAATTTAAAATCATCAGTTTTCGGAATCAAACATGCCACTTGTTTCAAAACATAAAATGTCTTTTTCCTCTGAAAAATAATTTAATAACATCTCAAGAACTTGAACCTAAAATATTTGCAAAAAAAACTAACATTGGTTTCTTCAGCAACACCACCAATCATAAATACAAACCATGTTTTTTTATAACTCTCAGTTGCTTCTTCAGACTGACACTGGGGATTCAATACAATTCGATTTTCACAAGAAACATAAGAAATGAAACATATTGAAAGTAGAATAAGACAGATTCTTGAACAACAAAAATATGGATTCAATTGAAGTATTGTATGTTAGCGTACCTTAGAATAAGTATCGTTTTCATTTTTATCGACTATTTGTCAATTTCAACGTTTAAAAAAATAAACGACTAGAGGAAATGTGATAGGATGAGGTGTTAAAAAACGGGAACACGTTTGATTTTGTATGATGAAATGAGATTTTTTTCATTTTTTTGACACGTTGAGGTTTGGCATTGAGAAATTTGAAGTTCACCATCAACATACAGAAAATGATGGAAAACAAATAATCCGGAAACAGACTATCCAATGCAAAAAAATTGATATGATACAAGAAATAGAACTAGGCCCATTTCAGCAACCACCATGAAATACCTATAATCCTGAGAAAAAATATCCAATATACTTAAGTTCATGATTCTTGTTTCGTTGGTTTTTTGAGTTTAGGTCACTGTTTATTTTCTTAATGGCAAACGTGTTGGTTACAGATCTGTTTGTGTAAACAAAAAGTGTTATTTAAGAAACACTGTACTTCAGAAACCATATCATCTGTGTTCAGTATGTCTTCAAGCATGTAAGTTAAAAATATAATTTGTTTTTTTCCAAATAATTGTGTTCAGTGTTTTGCTGTTGTGTCTCATCGTCTTGTCAATCTGCTACGTCGCAGCTCAGAGCTATGACTATACTCAAGATGTCTCGAATCCATCTTCGTATGAAACGCAGGACAGTAATGGATACGCCTCTGCTGGAAGCTATGATACTAACACTTATGACTCATAATTTTGAAAAATGAAACGTTTATTTTGTACATGTATTATTAGTTATCCGTGAGTTGTTTTGGATGGAATCCAGCAGATCGTTTTCCATAGTATCCATATGCTGATGGATAACCATATTCTCCATATCCATATGCACTACCGTAATATCCTCCATAATATGATGGATAATAACCAGAATATCCGTAGTATTGGGCTGATGTTTCTTGAACAAATGCACAAATGATCAAGAGGGAAGCGAGGATCAAACTGAAAATATTTAACTTTTATATAATTGAGTGAAGATGGGTTCAAACTTACAATTTGGAGTTCATTTTCGAATTGAGTTTGGTTTGATTTTTGGTTTGATAAATCGACTTCTTTTATACCAACTTTCATCTGTTTGCTAGCTATTTTTTTGAACACTTCGAGTAATTATTTATCTTTCAAAACCTGTCAAATTCTTTTCTAATGACCATGGTTCATGTTTGCCAATGCCGAAAGTGACAAAAAAAGATCGGTAAACAAAGTTCAGAGAGTATAAAAATGAAACTTTGCAATTCATAAATCACAACTATTTCAACAAAAATGAACTCCAAATTGTAAGTTTGAACCCATCTTTACTCAATTATATAAAAATAAAATCGTTTCAGTTTGATCCTCGCTTCTCTCTTGATCATCTGTGCATTTGTTCAAGAAACATCAGCCCAATACTACGGATATTCTGGTTATTATCCATCATATTATGGAGGATATTACGGTAGTGCATATGGATATGGAGAATATGGTTATCCATCAGCATATGGATACTATGGAAAACGATCTGCTGGATTCCATCCGAAACAACTCACGGATAACTAATAATACATGTACAAAATAAACGTTTCATTTTTCAAAATTATGAGTCATAAGTGTTAGTATCATAGCTTCCAGCAGAGGCGTATCCATTACTGTCCTGCGTTTCATACGAAGATGGATTCGAGACATCTTGAGTATAGTCATAGCTTTGAGCTGCGACGTAGCAGATTGACAAGACGATGAGACACAACAGCAAAATACTGAAAACAATTATTTATTACTAAACAGATTATTTTCAACTTACAAGTTTGAGGACATACTGAAACAACACCAATGAATTATTTCTGAAGTACAGGGTTTCTTAAATAACAGTTTTTGTTTGCACAAACAGATCTGTAACCAACATCTGTGCCATTAGGAAAAATAAACAGTAGTAGTGGAGAACTTGCACCCCATCGGAACAAGGTTTCTGACCTGGTCATGATCAACAACACAACTTGACTTACCTGATCATTGAACAAACATATCTTTGAGTTCAATGTTTTTTTTAATCAAATATTATTATTATTTTTGTGGTATGAATGAAGTTGAGTTCGACATTACTATGACTATGATCTGATGTTGTTCTTAATTGAGAATAGCGCAGTGAAAAGTCGAACATATTAAAGAACTTGTCCCGTGAACTGAAATTCCATGAATTCAGTTCGACTTTTTCATTTTTAAGGTGCAACAGATGCACTGTGACTACTCATATTTCAAATATTTTATCAATCTGCGTAGTTTTAGAAAAAGTTTTCTATTTGTTACACTTTGTCAAAAAATTGTGTGCCAAGTTGTGAAGCTGCTCATACTTCAGAGAAATTTTTGAAACAATCTCGAAAGATACCGTAGATTGCTTCACTATAGTTCTCATTCTTCAGATGGCATTCCAGATTTTTGGGAATACCACAACTACAACTACAGATTCTTTTTTCAGCCTTTCTGAGAGAATTATCTGTTATCAAAAATACACAACCCTGCTTCAGGAGTTTTATTTTGAAATATGCTTGCCAATTATTTTCTGTTCTTTCTGAAATCAAAAATAATAGTAGATGTTGAATGATTTATGAGGTGTTTCATTTGAGATACATTTTTACATTTCAATATTAGTTATCCGTGAGTTGTTTTGGATGGAATCCAGCAGATCGTTTTCCATAGTATCCATATGCTGATGGATAACCATATTCTCCATATCCATATGCACTACCGTAATATCCTCCATAATATGATGGATAATAACCAGAATATCCGTAGTATTGAGCTGATGTTTCTTGAACAAATGCACAAATGATCAAGAGGGAAGTGAAGATCAAACTGGAAATATTCGAAATTAGGAAATTACTTGAGAAGAGGGAAACTTACAATTTGGAGTTCATTATGATCGAAATAGTTGTGATTTTAAATTGATAAATGTTCAACTTTTATACTCGTTCATCTTTGTTTGATCTATTTTTTGACACTTCTCAAAATGCGCAAATATGAACTCAAGTTCACTCAATTGATGGCAAAAATAAAAGTACAAATCAAACCATCCTGGCACGAAAATGATAACTGTTTATTCACAAATTTAACACCGTAATTATTCTAAATAATCTGAAAAATGAAACCTTAAAAAATTGTATTCTTCGGGAATCACCTACTATACAATCGAAATTGAAGAAAACGAACGTTTTCGTGAACTTGGACAAAACTATTCTTTTACATACATGTAAATTATTCCTTGTAAAAAGAACGATTCATTAAAAACACAAAAATCAAGGAGCAAAGACAACACTTTCTGCACTTATACTACTCGGACTTTCAAGTGAATCTCCATATGTTTCGAATGAGTCGGAATCAGAATATTCTGAATATACAAGAACCATGAGGGTGAGAAGAAGCAACACTATCTGAAATGTTTTCATTAAAATTAACACACCCTAAATACAGAGTAGGTTACCTTAATCATCATAAAACTCATTTGAACTCGAGCTCGAACTACTTGATATTTGATAATCGGAATATGCCAAAACGAGAGAAACTAGCACTAAAAGAAGACAGATGTAGGAGTACATAACAATGTGAGTTTGTTCGTTTGCGTTTAAATATATGACGAAAGGTATGTAAACTTCATTGAAACGTGGTAAAAATGGCAAACAATTATGACAAATATGAAGTTTCTAATACGATGCTGATGTAAAACCAGGTTAGAAAATACTCAATGTTCATCAACACATTTTCTGGTTATCAATATTGAGCGTTCATCTGAAAGAAAACTGGAGTAGATCATGCGTTTCCTATCCGAGTATAGGGGTCTCAAAATTACATATGGGTCATAAAATAAAATGACTCATGTCGCCAATCAACGTTTCGCAACTACGAAGTGACAATTGGACCACCCAAGAGTTCTTATTCTTTAGGACCCTATGTTATCCTGGACCCCTATTTTAGGGTCGAACCGATCATGTTTTTGAAACGTCAGTCTTTTTTTGAACTAGGCTAAAATGATTGGAGAGAACATAGAAATAATAGGAAAAAAAAAACATATCCAAATTTTTTTTTGGAAAAAAAAACTACCGTATTGTTTTAAAAGGACACGTTCATTTTTCAAATAATGTCACGCAAAAAACATAAATCAGATGTTTTTTCTTACAGTTTTGTTGTCTTTTCACAGTGTCACATTTAAAAATTGGATACAATGTTTCGTTTTTTCTGTCTGTTCCAAAAAAACCTACCTTTTTCTCATGACGAAAATTCTCTGCAATAATTGTCTCTCCACCATTTCACCACTTTCAGTCTTCTTGTTGAGTTCTAGCCTGGAGTTGAAATCTCTACCATCCCATTGAGTTACTATTTTTTCATTGAGTTACTAATTTCATTCGAACAGGTTTTTTGGAGAGAGGGAAGTTCTATAACTAAAAGGAACAATAACCACCGGAAAGCATCAAATGAGCAGCCGACGTTTTCCAGGTTGTGCTGTCTGCTAACATGTATGCCTTCTCTCAAAAACCCCTTGACTTTTTCAAGTTTGATTGTTGCTTTTCGGTCGTTTTAGATAGATGGTTTGATCCATCGTATTTTGATTTCAAGAATAAATTTTTGAAAAATCAACCCATCCAACCAATCCACTGTTTACAATAGCCATGTTTCCATGAAGTTTACTTTGTCTCCCGTCATGTATTTAAACGCACTCAAACAAATTTATATATTTAGTTAACCATGTATACCTACATTTTCCTATTTTTCGCGTTACTTTCTCTTGTTTTCACATATTCTGATGAAATATCTAATGAAATAAGTGGAAGTTCCAGTTATGAATTCAATGACTAAAGTGAGTATACATTTTTGATTTTTGAAAAATAATCAATGGATTTTCAGATGCACACATCACAATCGACCATCAAATATTTCCAATTAAAGTTTCACTTATCGTGTTTTTGATAAATAAATATTTTTTCTAACCAATGATCTACATCAATAACTCATGTTTCAAAGTAAAAAGTTGCTCGTAATAAATCTAAACACTGTTATCAATGAAAAAGTGTATTTTATTATCAAAATTTGATTTGTCGTTTTTATACACATGATTTTCTTTTACTTGTTTGTATTATTTCAAGTTGCAAATGGGCAGAATGATGAATTTGGTGAGTGGGAGAGTAAAATATGGAAAACCAATCGTAAGTTCTGATGAAATTTATATTATATAAGGGTTAGTGTACAACGAAATAGTATCAGGGAAGTTTTTGATTTTTCATGAAGTATGTAAATGTCAGAGTTCCAAAATTTGTTAATAAATATCTTGATGATTCATATGCACATCACTCTGTGTTGAAACAGTGAATGTGTCATAATATCCAGTACGGTTCACAAAAAAAATACTCCATTCAGCACAAATCTGAAAATTGATAAAATTACGTGAATATCATGCAGTTCAAACATTTCTCATTTTTAGCATGCAAGATTTTGGATCCCTTGAAAATGCGAATAGGAAGTACAATCTACATACCAAGCAATTCAACGGCTCCATTTTCTATTCCGCCAAATTTCAATTGCACTTACAAGGTAACTTTCGACATGTTTTTTTTTTAATTTTAATTACACTTAATTCCAGTTCCTCGTCCCGGAATCAGCCTACTTGAGGTTATCAGTTATCAATGGATTAGCTGATTTAGATTCCATTGAGTTTTCTGATTCATTAGGATATCGGAGAAATGTGACAAAGTTAGTGAGTTTTCCTGTATATATAGTTAATATAATTTTATTTTCATAAGGCGATAGCTAATGAGGAGTTTTTTGCGACCTATGGTGTCGGTGAGTTGAGAGTGTTAACTGGCTCGGGTGCAAATTCAAAAGCTTTGCTAAAATTCGAATGGATGAAATGTTAGTTCACGATTAATGGATATTGTATGTTTGTAAAAAGGTTATTTTAGTGCCAAGTTCTCAAAATGCTATGGAAATCCACAAAAACGCATCGGGGATAAGTGTGGATTGTCAAGATATTGTGAGAAATGCAGTGACTTTCAGGACATCCGATAAGAATGAAACGGTGAGTAGATTTTGAAACAAACATGGTGACTCTAGGACTTCTGATGAACTTAATAGGACCTCGGGAGCTCTCAGGCTTTCTTATAGAACACGGAATACAGTTGGTGAGCACTTGATTACTTGATAATGTTTTCTTGGAGCATGCCGGGCCTAGACTAGGCCCTATAATTCCCAAATCAAGGGATCGAATGCACAAAAGAACATACTTAAAGAAATAGGTTCAATCCTAAGATTATTTTTCCGGAACTAAACCCAAAAAACTATTTCAAATTAAATCATGTTCATAGGTCATTGACTTGGATGGCTCCTCTCAGAAACAATCACAAAAATTGGGCAAGGTAGATGGTCTAAAACCTTCTGTTTCATTGGAGTTCCTTATTATGCTTCCTTGTTTCCAGGTAGCATTATCCGTTGCACATTCTGGCTTCATTCTCGACAACTTTGATAGTTTCTTCATTTTCGATGGAAATGACACTAACTCCAAAGCTATTGGTAGACTATCTGATTATATTCTAACACCTTATTCTCCTTCAAATCAAGTTGTTACTATTCTTGGATTAACAAGAAAGAATGTATATTCAAATGTGATGGTTAATATTTTATCAAACATTGCGAGCTTTGTGAAATATCAATCTGCAGTGATAATTGATCAACAAGGTGCAACATTGGATTCTACGAATCAGACAGTTGTTATCACTTTTGTGGCTAAGAATGGGAATCAATTATACATGACAGATCTCCAATTCAGCGAGATCGTAAGTGAACCTCAATTTTCATTGTACATGTCACATGTGTATTCCAGGAAAACAGCAATTGCAAAGTGCGAGTGATCAGCGGAACTCCATCTCCAGTGGCGAAACATCTTCTCACTTACACTCCATTATCTCCACTCCAAAATAGTTTTCCACAACAATTTCCATCGAACATGTTCTCAATAGAACTAACAGATTGTTCAATTTATGTGGTGATCTCGAAAAATCAGCCGAAAAATTTCTTTGAAGTTGAGAGTGGGAGAGTTGGTTATGCTTTCACGCCTTCGTATTTGGATGCAAGTTTGACTGCGCAGTTGAATTTTACGTTGAGTGAGTATTTTTCTGGATGTTAATGGGTAGACGGGTAAATGTGCATACATTATAAAACAAGTTTGTTTACCGTTTTCACGGTCCTAGTTATTTTAGAGTCGTAAAATGTATTAGTTCAAACCAGCAGAAAAAGAAAAATGTGTATTTGTAAGTTGAACTTCTGAAATTACAAAAAGTTTCTGTTTTATTACAAGTTTTTGGTTTTTTGTGTTGCTAATAAGCCAAAAATCGAATTCATCAATTTTCACCAAAAACATATGAACTTTCATAAAAATACTGAAACCGAAAAAAAATCAGCAACTTTAGTGGATAGTTTTTCATCGGTTTTTAAAGGTTCAACTAGTCATCGATTCAGATTTCTCTTAAAATCTGAACAATTATATGTAGAACTTCCTCGTTCTCGTTCATATCCTGTATTTTTTTGTGACAGGAGTTATGTATTTTTAAAGTTTGGAAATCATTAAGAATCTTCATTAAAACAATTTGACCTTCTACAGCGAGAATAATTATATTTCAAATTAAAATTGTTCAGTTATGTATAGTTAATTTGTACAGTAGGTCCAGAAAAATGTTAACTTATTTTAAGGAAATCTCTGATCAAATGCGTACTGGATCTTGGTCAGGAAAATAAGTTCTAAGTGCTCTAAAAAAGTTTATCGAATGACATACATAGGTCTCTTTTGAAAGTTAGTTAGAATCCTCATGTGATTCACTTCTTAGGTAAAGCCCTGAAAATTAGCGTTTTAGATTTGACTGCCTAAATCCTATTCAGAAGACCAAACCAATTATTTTCGGTATTTCGGTAATTTTGCAGATAGCAATACATCTTTGTCATACTCAACTGTTGTCGAATCTGTCAACGTTGCTGATGATTCTCAACTCGCTATCAATGTTTATAACTCGAAAGGTCTTTCAGCTATGAGTATTGTGTAAGCTTATCACTTATCAGTCCTCTCCAAAATAAATTATTTTCTAGAATAACCGGAAATCAAACTGGTGGATCTGCTCAAGCTATCGGCACATCTGTCAACATCCAATTCAACTCAAGTTCTCATTCAGCGGGATCGGCAAAAATCCGCTATTCCATCGGAATCAATTCATCATGTGTACACTTCAATCTTCTATTTTTGTTTTTTATTGCAATTTTTACGGGACGAATTTGAATGTTTTTTATTCGTGATTCGATTATATTCTCAACAAGTTCATGTGTTTTTTTATTTCGATTGAGAGGAAAAAAAATGAAAGGAGAAAGGATTATTTTGAACGAAAAAATTACTGGTAATTGAAAAAGAACAAAACTTTTCTTATGAAACCAGTTCTCATAAAACAGAAAAAAATCCTGAGAAAATGATAATTTATGTTCTTCAGTTATTTTACTGATAATTGCTGGAATAGTATTTTCTAGAAGGGAGAATTTTTCCTGAATTCTCCCTTCTAGAAATTGGGCGGGGTAAGATTCTTTTTTTTTATATTGAAATTTAAAAATTTCGATCTTTCAAGCATTTAACTTTAAAAAATTTCACCGTTTCAAAGATCCAGTTTAGTAGAAGACAAAAATTGGATGCTATTCAACCCATGGATTTTATTGACAATATTTTTGAATGTTTCGTTGAATTGGTTTTAGTTATTGAAAAATTTGAGAATTTAAAAATGATGCCCGAAAGCTTGTTTCCGTACAGGTTTATCCCTTTTTTCAGTAATACGTTTAAGCGTTTTTCAGGGTTTTGGAGTTTCTCATTAAAGATTTTTTCAAATGTTCTGGTCCGTTTTAATTAATATCAACAATTTCAGGTTTATTTAGGCTTCTTATTTGGGCCACCTGAGGGCCCTTTTCTGGTTCATGACCCTGGTCTGATTTTCAGATTAAAAACGCTTTCAAATTAATAGGCGATGCCTGACCCGTTTCACAAAATTTCGCTATGATCCGATTCTCAGGTCCAATTCAGAAAAATTTGACAGAAAAAATATACAGGGAGATTTTTCGTCGTCTGGCCTGCCTCAGACACATTCATTTCCAGTCCGGTTTTTATTGGACGAGGTCCGATTCAAGTTGTCCGTGGCCTGAAAAATACTATATTATGCAGTAATTTTCCTATTAATTGATTAAACCTTCAAATTACTACCTGTCATCCTCTATTTATCCAAGTTCGAAACGCAAAGTTCAATTTTTTATTCTTCGCGCGTTCCTTGTCTCGACATTTATCGGCTCGCGTTTATTTGTTTAACCGGTAAGCGAAGCAAAATGCAGAGAGAGAATAGTAAAGTAGAGAGACGCAGACAACAACAACAAGAATGAAGAGAAACCCTTTTATTAACCAGAAAAAAATGATGAGATTTTTTTATGCAATATATTGAAGAAGCACTCTACGAGGGAGGCCTCTAACTTTTATGAAATATTATTGTATTATTTCATTTTTGATTTCAAATGTTTTTTGTTTTCAACAAAACTAATATCTATTAAAATCTGTTGGATTACATAAAATCTCTACCAAATGTGTTGTTTTTTTCCAAATTCATATTCTTGTTACATTTTGAACTTTTATATGTTCTATATTGTTATATACACCTCTCTGTCATTCTCTTTTTTTTCGAAAAAAAAAATATTGAATCCAATAAAATGTATATTCCATTTTATGTAATGTGAAAAGTGTCATGTGTATCAAAAAATCCCAGAGAATTTCAAATTTTTGGTTGGTTTCCGCACCTTTTCTCTTTCTCTTCCCATAGTTTTTCGTTTCGTTGCCACGACACCCGAAATCAGCCTCTCGCGCAGCTTATTCATTTTTACAATTATTCACATTTTTTGTTTTTACTATTATTTTAATTTGTTTTGTGAATTATAACCCCTGGTCTATAAAAACCAGCTATATATTTCTTGTTATAGATGTCTTATGACAAACCTGACTTTCGTGAGAGCCTAGATTCTACTTTTTCCTCAAAACTTGTAAACTTGTGAAGTTTGATTTCCTGATCATCATGATATGTTTTTTATTCACCGAATTTTTTTTGTGACAAAAGTTATGGACCATTTTTTTCAACCATACTTTTTAGTGATTTACTCATAGAATTATAAACGCATGATTTTGTATAAATTAATTATGTTGATAAGCGGAAGAACTCTCTAAGTGCAAGAATTCTTCCAGGAAAAGTTGGATCCGTGAACCGTCATTTTCTGCATCGGATACGAAAATTCAGGGTGATGCATTTGGGAATTTTAAAAACTTCTCACATTTCAACTTTCTTTTGAATTTTACATCATGAATTTATCCGCCAGGACAAATTACATGAGAACAAGGCTGATATTATATTTTTTTTTAAAACCGCTCGTGGAAGCCCGTTTGGTGTCAAAAACCCAGTTCTCAAAGAATCATACTCAAAAAAGACCCAACCAAGAAAAGAGAAAATCCTTTAACGGACCACATGAATCAACCCTGGTTCGATAAAAAAAACGAACCAAAAATTTATGCTCATGAAACTTACCAGGCGACACAAAACATTTCCTGAAGAAGACCCCCGGTCAGATAAAACGGAACAGAGTTTTTTTTGGCGTTTTCCAGAATCGGATTCAAAAATAGGATTGAAACATAATTTTATGAAAACGACAAAACAACCTCCGCTTCTTGCTTGATTTTTGAGAATCTTAAAGTTTATCCAAAAAATAGGACTAGGTCCGTTTTCTGATCCGTTACATTGAACCCAAAACGGGTTATATGGTCCGTTTTTGGCCCGATTCAGGATTCGCCTCCTGTTGAGTGATAACTGGGCAAAAAACTGTAATATCAGTATCCAGGTTTGAAACTGACCGATACTTTTCCGGAAACAAAAAAAAAACATTTAAAAAAAACATTTTTTTTTTTAACATATTATATAATATTTGTCAGCAACAAAGTTTGTTAAACTTTCAAGAAATGCAAATGACAGAATCATTTTTTCAAAATGTATTTCTTTTTTTCAATAAAAAAAATAGAAATTAATTTCCTGCATAAAAATGTAATATGTGACGTGAACACGGGAATGTTATATTTCCTATTTTTATTCAAAATTTTTCATTCTTCTTTTACATCGAAGTGGAGATGCGTTTAGTGAGTTTGGAGGGGTCCCTGTTATCGAAAAGATCCCATAGGTCTCTTGTAGTCCAAAGTCAATTTCTAACTTCTCGAAATCACATTTAATTTAAATTTATTTATAAAATCTTATTGACCATGACCTCCTATACTACAGAAATAATATAATGTTGTTATTTTTTGTGTACTTATGCATGTACATATGTACAGATTCTCGTTTTCGTTTTCTTAACCATGTTCTCTCTTATATACTATACATAATTGACATATTTTTCAAAATCATCGCCGTTTTTCATATCTTCTTGTCCTTTTTCGAAAGTTGCAAAGTTCAATCTTAGATTTTATTATTTTGTGTTCAATTTGACTATGTTTCCATCAGGATATCAGAAAAACTAGATTATTTTTTGTAGTTTTTCACTTTCAAGTTTTTGTTTATCTGCAAACCGATCCAAAACCGAAAAAAACAGTTTTTTTTTTGGAATAATCCAATTAACCAATTTCCCAAAACAATGCCATTTGAAAATTAATTTTCCGGCGCCGCCCACTTTAGTTTTGCATAACAATAAAGGTGTAGGAGGAAGAAGAAGAAGATGGTTTCGTCTTTTTCTTCTTTGCATTCGTTTTGCTTTGTTTTGTTTTGTTTTGTTCATGTTGCCCAGAGACGCGAGAAAAATTTATTTTTTAAATAGGAAAAGGAGAAAAGAGGAACAGAACAAGGAAAGTGGTGTTGATTTATGGTAGATTTATGTACTATGAGGATTTCAGTCTAGAATGGGAGGAGGAAGTCAGGTCTAGATTTTTTGAGCATTCTTTTGAATTTTTGCCACCGATATTTCTTCATCTAACTCATCTGAATTTCGGCTACTTTTGACTGGGACGATAAAAATAGCATTATCGACCTAATTCATTTAAGACTATCCTTCGATAGGGCTAGAAGGAGTAAAAATACCTTACGTTTGATGTTTTGCATTGAAATTTATAGTTTTTTTCAGACATTTGATCCAGAAAAATTTTAGGGGTAAGAAAAAAAGAAAAAGCCTATGTCACCTTAAAAATTGTGAAATGATGAGAAGGTACTCGTAAACCTTAAATGTTGTCAGAAGTCGAACCAGAAAAAGTTGAACATCTACCATTATTCATAGCTCAATTTTTTCTATCGAAAATCTACATGTATCGAAAATAAAATATGTTGACCTAATTAAAGTTTTCAGCAAATTATCTCAATATCTTTCTGTTTTTCATAGTACTTCTCAACTTTCTGGCATAGAGAGTTTTTTGCACAATCAACATCCCGCTTCTAACTTTTGCTAAATTCTGCGCACAAAGCTGAAAATTGAACTGAAAGTGTGAAATATATTTTCGAGTTTATATACATTCATTCGAATGAAAAAACTGAAAGATTTTTTGACATGAAAAATACAGTTCAAAAAACTAATTTTTTGGCTTTTATTTCTTTGAAATTCAAATTCTAAGAGCTTTTGGCGAGAAGTTCAGTAAATGTGTAAGAATCGGAATTTCGATCAGCATCAAAAACTCAGTCGGAGAACGTATTCCACTTTCAAAATGTCGTTAATATCTTCATATGATTCTTTTGTCAGTTTTAAAAAATCCATGAACCTCAATTTCATTTAGGTACGCTTATTTTACTCAAAGAATTTTCGTTTTCATATTTTTGGACCTAAGAAAACTCTATAACTAAATTGAGATATAACAAAAAACAAATATAATGTTAGTTTCCGAATCAAACTTCAGAGATGAGATTAACTTTCGAGATTAGTTCCGCAAAAACTCTTTATCAATTTCTATTTAAAAGTATATATTTTCATTTAAAATATCAAAATTGTCCTGAATCCATTTTCTTGTAAAATGAACCATATACTATTTAAAAACATTGAGGTTTTTCGAGATTTTCCCACAAAAATTGAATAGCTTTTTTATTTTCATTTGTTATTTCAACAATTGAAGACAAAAAACATCTATTTCTATTTATTTGTGTTTTGATTTTGATTTCATTAAAGATAATTCTCGATCTCCAAAACAAAAAAAAAACATTCTGACTAAAATAAAATTGTTTTCCTCATTATTTTGCCCTTTTTTTATAATCTTCAATCCACGCTTTTTGCCACATATGCTCCTTTTTTTCTTGCTTATCGAACACACATTTTTGATGTTATACAAATATTTAAAATGTATCGATTGGTATTCCAATAAAAATAAATATTCAATTTTTTTCCTTTCTCGTACTAAATTCCCATGCTTCTGGCTGGCTGGTCGGCATAATTTAAAAAAATTTTTTGTAATACATGTATTTCCATATTTATATTTTCAGATGTTCCCACTGCGATGTATACGACGAAGATCATTGGATATTCTGTTGAAAGGAGGGATTATATTCACAGTTTGCCTGTTTATAGTTCAAATTACTAGTTCACATCCAAAAGGTGGAATATCGCAGAGGACGGTGGGTGAACTTCTTTATAAAATTGGGCCAAAGTTTGGTTTGTTCCTTAACCTTTTTTTCCCATTTTTGAACTAACTAAGAAATAGTAAAATTAAGAACGCCAAAAATGAGAAACGTGTCATAATCTGTTTACAATCCAAATTGTTTGTTCACATGATTTTTTAGTAGGCTTCTCAAAACCCCTGTTTGCCAAAATTCCCGGTCACTTGGTTATCCGTTTGAGACAAACCACTATAAACAAGGGTAAAGACAAATGTGTAAACGGGCCTCTCAAAAATCGTTCAAATCGTTCGCCCAATTTTACAACTATATTTTCTATATTCTTTTTTCATTTTAATTATTTTTCGAAAATGTCAGTTTTTGTATTCCTTCGGGTGCTTTAGTTTTAGGCCTAACTCCAACAGAGTAATTTAACCTCAACATTTTGGGTCCATGTTAGTCAGTTGCAAATACTGTCATCGGTTACTGTATTTACTTTCAGTTTCACTCCATAAGTAACAACTTTTCTGAGGTAACCAGACACGTACCAATTTACCAATTTTGATTTTAACGTCCGGCTGAAATTGCTTCAATATCAAGAAACCCTAATATTATCGATACAACGTCTGTTACCATAGAATTTTGGTTAATAAAACGGTGAAACAGTAATTTTTGGCAAAATACAATACGCTAATTGACAACAATAATAGTGAAAGAATTCGAAAGTGAATGGGTTTCTATACAATTTCTTTTACTTTTGTTCAAAAATATATTTCTATAGGAAATTAGATTTTTTGTGTTTCGCCTATTGATAGTCATAGACATAGAAATGATGGGCTGATTGTAGGCCAAAATTCGGAACGCACGACATCAGTGTTGATTTTTAAGGATTCAACTAGACCTGTGAGATCAAATCTTCGAATTTTCATCTTTCAGCTCGATGAGGGTGAGCCACATGTACAGAAGAGAGAGAACCAAGAAATCGAATCCACAGAGCAGAAACTTCCTCCCAATGGAAAGTCGAAAATCATCAAAAACCCATTCCTTGCCACTATCGAACCTCCGACAAAAACCGATATCATACGGGCCGAAAATTCTGGGTTCTACAAAAATATCATGATTCACTTTGATTTGAAAGGAGCTCCACCAAGAGTGGAATATTTCAAAAAATTGTTACGGTTAATCGCAGAAGCCGGTGCAACGGGAATTCTTCTCGAATGGGAAGATATGTTTCCTTGGAAGGGCGAGATTGAGAAGTTCAAAAGTACGGATGCTTACTCGGATGATGATGTTGATCAGATTTTGAAAGAAGCTGTTTCTTTGGATCTCGAAATTGTGCCACTTGTACAAACATTTGGGCATTTGGAATGGATTTTAAAGTATGAAGAAACTCGCAAATATCGGGAGAATGATGCATATCCACAAGTTCTTTGTCTAGGCAATGAGGAAGGTGTCAATTTGGTGAAAGAGGCTCTTCGTCAAGTCATTGAAGTACACTCAAAGTATGGTCTAAAGATGATGCATATTGGAGCGGATGAAGCATTCGAATTTGGAGTTTGTAAAGAATCAATCGAATGGATCCGAAAAAATGGGGGGAAAGGTGGAAAACAATTACTAGCCTTGGCACATTTGAAAAATATCGCTGAGTATGTCAAGAAAACGGCGAGTAGTGAAATAACGTGAGTGTCAACTTTTTTCATTTTATTTTTTTTGTGACTATTTCAGGGTTCTTGCTTGGCATGATATGTTGAAAGATTTCGATAGTCGTCTCATTCATCAATTGGATCTTGGAAGCTTTATCGAACCAGTTGTTTGGGATTATTCGGAGAATATTGTCACATTGAACGGTTAGTTTTTTTTTGATATCAAGGTGTTAGTATATTCTTCTTCCTTTTCATCTCCATAACATTGACTAATTCTGGCAATTTTCAAGACCAAATAGAATTTCTGACATTGTTTGAAAGAGCTGAAAATTGATCCTATGATTTTAAACTGACAGGTTAGCCAAAATCAGGTTCGAAATTGAGACCAGAACATTTTGGAAGCTTCTCAAATCAGACCCAAATTGAGAAACTATTTTTTGAAAATGTCAATTTTTGAAGTGAATTCAATATAATTCAGAAGTGAGTTCAAGTTTTGAATTAAGGTCTGATTGTTTTTTGACTATTCGAAATAAGCATAAGTATTGGATTAAATTAAATATAAAAACATAAATTTCAATTTCAATTTCGGGTCTGATAGACCCAACTCGTAGTTTACCCTCAAAAACTTAACCACACCTTTCATGGCAGTTTTGTAATCAGTTATAATATACATAACTATACATGAATCAATTGCTGGATATAAATCGAATACTCTAATCATAATCCCAGTTGGTAAATTTATATTGAACCCGAAAACCGGTAAATATAACATGGTCATGACTGGAATGAATAGTACCACTGTAGGAGTGGCAACTTGGAATGTTAATGTTTTGAAGAACTGGCGATGAAGTCTATGTAAGGATTCAGAATAATTGGCGTTTTTACAGTAGATTTTTCGTCGTATTTTGTACCCGCAAAAAACAATAATTGTGTTTTGAATAAGCTGAAAGATACAGTTTTATAGCTTCTTTTTTTCCAATTGAACCTAACCAATAAATATGACGAAAGTATTATGTGAAAAATATTGTACCATCTGATGTTCGATTTGTCATTCTAGGAAAAAAAATTATTTCAATGAACCTAAATTTAAAAAAAAAATAACATATGCGACGATAGACATCGCAGGTACATCACCCAGAACTATTCGATAAGTATGCAATATTTCTTCGGTCATATTTTCAATTGAATAGACATCAATTGTACAAAAATATATGGATGAAAGATAGCATGAACCTCCAACTAAAAAAGAATAAAACATCCATAAAGTGATCCTTTTTCCTTGAAAATAGAATAACTGTTCAGGATTAGCCACAGAAAAATATCGATGGATGAACATAACAGCTAGAAACGAGATGGAGAAATAAAAGAAACCCGCGTAGATTGCTAGAAGATGTGTTAGTGTTCGTTGAGATAGAGAAATTGACTCATAAGGTGTGAAAAATAATAAGCCACCATAGACAGTTTGCGTCATCTGAAAAATTCATTGAATCACCGGAAAATTAGAAAATTGTTTTTATATTTGGTTTTTTTTAACTTACTGGCATAATGATGAGATCTAAACTATCAAAAGTTATTCCAATGACAGAGAAAATTATAATAAGATACTTGTATGTTCCAAACTTTTTTTTAATATACCATCCAGTAAGAATTATTAAAAGTACGTTGAAAAACAACGTGAGAGAATATCCAAATATTGAGACATATCGCGAAGTACTCAACCAAAATTGGATTGTTCCACGATTCATGGACATTTTGAACGTAGTAGTGAACTGAGCTCGGAAAATGATAATGATTAGTTTTCGAGTATACAATAGAAAGAGTTAATTTCCGTATGTACTCTTTGAAAAGAGTTTGTTTGATTACTGTGAAAAATAAAAGATATATTCCCACTATCCGGTTATAGGAGAGCAAATAATTTCAAATTCCATAAAATAACTTTTTTTGTTCATTATCAAAGCCTAATCATTTTCCTCACATCATTTATGAAATCTAAAACAGGAAGTTAATATTTTTCTTTTTTTTTGTATACCTCTCATCGCCATTTTATAATCAGCTATAATATACATGACTAAACAAGAATCAATCGCTGGATGAAGACCGAATAGTCCAAGCATGATACCTGTTGGAAAATTGATCTCACAACCCATTAAAGGGAGATATAATATTATAATAGTAGGTATAAATAGAAGGATAGTAGGAGTAGCTACTTGAAATATTAAAGTTTTGAAAAACTGATTATGAAGTTTACGAAGAGATGCAGAATAGCTAGTGTTCTTTGAGTATAGTTTCCTTCTTATTTTGTATCCACAATAGATAATTATCAAGTTTTGAATAAGCTTGAAAAAAATATAAAAACTCAAAATCAGCACGATGTTCATTTCTTACGATTAAAATTAAGCCGTGTGATAATACATAAACATCGCGCCATCGAATTTTTGAAGAATCATCCTGAAAACGTTCCAGTTGACTATGATGAATCTACATAACTTTTAAACCAACATATAAAATCAAGGTACGTGCTGGAATATCTCCTATGAATTGTTCATATGTCGCGAACATTTGAACAGCCATGTATATTTTTGAATAACTATCCACTTCTGCGAAATATATAACTGATATATAGTGAAAAAATCCTATGAGGAAAGAATATGAGAGCCATAAGACTATTCGTTTTTGTTGAAAGTAGAACAATTGTTCGGGTTTAGCTACAGAGAAATATCGATGGATAAACATAACAGCCAGGAAAGAACTCGATACATAGTATGAACCACTGTATAGAGCTGAAAATTTGAAACTTTACGAATTTTTTTCACTTTGTAGTTCACCTAAAAGTCGTGTTAGTGCTTGTTGTGACAGAAAGATTGACTCAACAGTTGTGAAGTATATGAAACCATCACGGAACGATTGAACCATCTTGAAAATTCCAATTTCTGATGGAATTTGAAAAATGAATACTCACCGGCATCACGATAATATTCAAACTATTGAAAAATATTCCGATAACTGAGAAGATAATAATGAGATACTTGTATGTTCCAAACTTTCTTTTGATATACCAACTGGTCAGAATTATCAAGAGAACATTGAAAAATAAAGTGAGAACATAGCCAACTATTGATACATATCGAGAAATATTCAACCAGAAATAGACCGTTTCCCGATCCAAGTTCATTTTATTGTTATGATGGAAACATACTTACGTGTAAAATATATCAAGCAAATAGATTGTAGTCTTTTTTCAACAATTTCTCGTAGAAAATAAGTAAAGTAACTTAATTTATCAAATAAGTCGACGTACGCACCTGCAAAAACAGTTGTTGGTGTGACTCAAACGGAGAAGTACTAAAATGGAAAAAAAATTCTTGTCGGTTGTTTATTATATAACGAAATAATGAATAGTTGCTTGTCATTTGGAAAAAAGTGAAATAATGAGTAAACATGTGTTTTTTGCAAACAGTTGAAACTGAAAATGTGTATATTGTGTCGAAAAATATATGTGAAACTAACTGTAAGATCAGAAGTTGAACCTTGTGATGTACCTTCGTATTTACCTCAATCAGGGAGTTCAAAATGTGAATCTGTTTGAACTCTGAAGGTTGAAAAAACATCCTAGGAATTTTCTTGAATGATTTTCAGTGAATTTATATTATCATGATTGTGCTCCAATTTAGCCCGATTTTCATACTTGTGTCTAATTCAATTCTAAAAACATACCAATAGACACATCTAATCGGTGATCATTTCCAGACTACATCTTCTCAACCATCGCCGAAAACTTCCCAACAATGTGGGCCTCTTCTGCCTACAAAGGTGCCAACTATCCATCAGCTTCTCAATCGGAAGTTGGTCATTATGAGAAGAATAATCGACGTTGGCTATCAACCAAATCGAATCAAGAACGAAAATTCAAAAACGGGTTCCATGGTATAATCATCACAGGGTGGCAAAGATATGATCATTTGGCTGGATTGTGTGAAATTCTTCCGATTGGAACTGCTTCGATGATTTTGCAGTTACAAACTGCACTTGGTGGTCCAAACAGGCAATATGATGATGCGCGAAAAGAAGCTGGCCGTATTCTGAAGTGCAAATCATTCCACGTTGAAGGTGTTCAAGTTGTATCAAACCAATGTGATTATCCAGGATTCAACACATATCTTCAATATCAAAGTGTTATTCCAAATACATTAGCTGGAATTGAAAGAGAACTAGGAGCTAATCATCATTTGATGGGTTGGGCTAATCGATATAATGCCAAGTATAACATTTCACAGAATTGGTATATCACAAAATCGGGTCAATGATTCTTCCTCTTATGTTTTTCCTCTAATGTACTTCGTTCCGATTATGATTCTTCCCAGTTATGATTCTTCTTCTAGATTTCTCTTAATGTTTTTCGTTTGGATATCAATTTTCATAAGCTTTTTTTCGGATTTCAGTTGAGACTCTAAGTTTTAAGGTAAGTTTGTGACATTTAATTCTTATGAAGCCAGTGGTAAGAAAGTATCTGCTGAAAGAAGTAAAGTTAGAAAAAAGGATCAGATTAATATTTTCTCACTTCGCTGAGAAAGCCTAGGTGAAAAATGGGAAGCTTTTGATAACTTCTTAGATTTGTATAGTGTACTGAAAGAACGTTGTATTTTCAGAATTTTTTCAGAATAATTTTGAGTTAAAAACATTGCTATTTTTCAAGCTTAGGCTTAGTTTTCATGAATCGTTAGCATATTTGTATGAATTTCGATTAATAACTTTACATGGCTCTAATGTAGGCTACGGCAGTAAAAATCAGCATCAACATTCGAAAAACTGAAATTTTTTTTGATTAGCATTCATGAGAATCTATTACACAATTTCAATTACTTTATGGAATACATCATGTTTTACAAAACATGGTACCTTTTAGCCGATTCAGAAAATCGATTTGCTTCATCAAAATTGTCACAGAATATGCACCTTAAAATTTGAAACCTTAACTAAATCCTAAAAAAAAAGTCTTAAGAAATTGATATCCAAACGAAAAACATTGAGAGAAATCTAGAGGAAGAATCATAACTGGGAAGAATCATAATCGGAACGAAGTACATTAGAGAAAAAACACTAGAAGAAGAATCATTGACCCAAAATCGAGACGTCCAAAATAGTTACTAATTTCAGGTACCATCGGGAGATGCTTCCATTTGTAGACGGACTTTTGAACCGATATAATCGAGTAGAACAAGATCTCAGGTATATCTTAAAGTTCCTTTACATATGTACTCTGACTAATTTTGGATAAATTTAGAACTTCAATGTCCGACCTATTCTTCCAAAATACGATCGATGAATTTATCTACGAAAATCTTGGATTAATGTCAGAGAAATTGAACGGATATCGGGATAATATAAATCGGTTGAACAAATTGCGAACATGGCCAAAGAGGCACTTCCCACTCAAAACTGAACTGTAAACTGTTGATAGATGCTGAATTTGTGTATTATAGTCCGTATCGGATTTTGTTAACTACGAGTCTTAGTTCATTGTGATTTGTTTGTCTTTGTTTTTCTTTCGGGTATTAATGAATAAACTATTTTTCAAGGTTTTAAAGAGTAAAAAAGGTGTTGTATTTTTAGAAAGTTCACAATCCGTACAAGCACTATACCAACGTTTATCATTTTTATTTTAAATAATTTTTTTAAACTTCAAGCACATGTTCTACTTCTTATCGCCAACTTTCCTATTTCATATTTTTTGTATTTCCCAAAGCTAATCACATGATTGATATCGTTCGAAAAATCTGAAATTTAAATTGAGAATTATTTTCAGGCCTTTTCCAACTTTTCAAAGCAGTTTTGTAATCAGTAATAACATACATAACAATACAAGAATCAATAGCTGGATATAAACTGAACAAACCCATTAATACACCAGTTGGTAAATTTAAATTGAAACCACAGAGAGGTAAATATAGCATAATCATGACTGGAATGAATAAGATAATAGTAGGGGTAGTTACTTGGAAGACCAGAGTTTTGAAAAGTTGGAAATGAAGTTTATGTAGAGATTCAGAACAATTGACATTTTTACAGTATATTTTTTGTCGTATTTTGTAGCCACAGTAAATGATTATCATGTTCTGAATAAGCTGAAGAGAACGAAATGGTAAAATCATTACCAGTTGTATAGATTTTTTTAATCAACTAACCAATAAAGATGAAGAAATTACCACATGAATGACATTGAACCACCTAACTTTTGAACTTTCATCCTGAAAAACTAAGATTGAATGACATATTATAGAAATTGCCAGGTTCACAATTATTAGTATTGCCATCGCAGGAATATCACTCAAAACTATTTTGTAGATATTCAGTATTTCTTCGGACATGTAATTCATCGAAACATCATCTATTTCACAAAATATGATACTCGAAAGATAACATGAAAAACCAATCAAGAATGAGTATGTTATCCATAAGGTAATCCGTTTTTCTTGGAAATAAAATAATTGTTCAGGTTTAGCCACAGAGAAGTATCGATGGATGAACATAACAGCCAGAAAGGAAATCGAGACGTAGTACGATCCAGCGTATATTGCTGAAACTTTGAGTGATATTTTTTCCAATTTATAAGATATACCTAGCAAATGTTTCAATATCCATTTAGGTACAACAATTGAGTCTGATGTGGTGAAAAACAGCAACCCATTTTTTATTGTTTGGGTCATCTTCAAATCGTAGAGTTAGTCATAAAAATTGATCAACACTTACTGGCGTAATTATGAAATCTATACTGTCAAAACATATTCCAATAACAGAGAATATATTGATAAGATACTTGTATGTTCCAAACTTTCTCTTGATATACCAACCGGTTAGAATAATCAGGAGCACATTGAAAATTAAAGTGAGAATGAAACTAATAATTGATACATATCGTGATACGCTCAACCAGAATTGGATATTTTCTCCGCTCAAAAACATTATTATGAGAACTAGATAAAAATGAAAACTGCCGATAAAGACAATCGTAAAAATTAATTTCCTTATGCACTTTTTAAATCTGCGATATTTTTTTATTGTGGGAAACCAAAAGATTAGTTCGATTTAGTTAGTTCTTGGTGTCGAAGTAAAAACTATTATTTCTGAATGTTGTAGATTTCGTTGAGCAGACAGTTTTTGATACCTATGATATCTCTATGTTCTATTTTTTCGGAGTTTTTAAAATTTTAAATACATTTTAAAAGTACCGACATGCATTGGAATAGTCTTCATCTTATATCCGACTTCTTGTGATTATTACAACCGCAAAATGTTCTGACGTCACTCATAAAATCTGCAAATAACACTTTCTCATATGTTTTCGTCGACATTAAATTATGTACCTGTTATTGCAGTTTTGTACTCTGTTATGATATACATAACGATACAAGAATCTATAGCGGGATAAAGACCAAATAGCCCAAACAGAATACCCGTTGGAAAATTAACTTTATGACCTATTAAAGGGAGATATAATATTAGAATTGTTGGAATAAATAGGAGAATAGTAGGAGTGGCTACTTGAAATATCAATGTTTTGAAAAACTGGCTATGAAGTTTTCGGAGAGAGGCAGAATAGCTCGCATTTTTCGAGTATATTTTTTTTCTTATTTTATATCCACAGTATACAATAATCGTGTTTTGAATTAGCTATATAAAAAAAATTTGGCGATTTTCAAATGAATGGGAATTTACTTACAACTAAAACCATTCCATTAGATATCACAAAGACATCGCGCCATCGGATACTCGAAAAATCATCATATACAATGAAAGTCATTGCGGGGAGATCACCAACAACTGTTCTATAAGTGTTTAACATTTCTTCGGACATATAAGACTTTGAATAATCATCCATTTCTCCTAAACATATACAAGAAAAATAATTGCAAGAAGCAACTAGCAAAGAGTATGTTATCCATAAAATTATCCTTTTTTCTTGAAAGTAGAATAATTGTTCAGGTCTAGCAACAGAGAAGTATCGATGAATGAACATAACAGCTAGGAAGGAACTAGAAACATGATACAGACCTCCATAAATAGCTGAAATTTCAGATGAGTTTAGTGATAACAATCAGAATTCACCCAAGAGATGTGTTAATGCCTGTCGAGAAAGAAAAAAAGATTCAACGATTGTGAAATAAATGAACCCATCAGCCACTGATTGAAGCATCTTCGAAATGTTATGGTTTATGAAAGATAGGAGGACCACTCACCGGCATAATAATAAAATCCAAACTATCGAAAGTTATTCCAATGACCGAAAATATAATAATTAGATACTTGTATGTCCCAAATTTTCTTTTGATATACCATCCGGTCAAAATTATCAAGAGCACATTGAAAACTAAAGTGAGAATATACCCGATAATCGATACATATCTAGATACATTCAAACAAAATTGGATAGTTTCACGATTCAGAGGCATTTCGTATCAGAATATACTCATAACTTTTGGCTGAATATGCGTACAAGTATAGTTTCAGCTGTCGATAGTTGAGCAGACAATAACCACTAATATGAGCTTACTAAAAACATGTTTTGATCAATAAAAAAGATGAATGTTGAAGGAATGAAAGGAAATATAAGAAATTAGATTACTATGAAAAGGCTATCTAGTATCAGGTGTTCAAAAACAGAGTTATTTTCCAATTAATTTTTATCATTGATGTAGAAGTAATTTGACTTTTTAAAACTAAGAAAAATCGAGCTGGTGAAATTTTACCTGATAAACAACTTTTTCAAGTCTTTGGAGAATGTGCTAATTGTTTAAAGCTGCAAAGAACATTTGTGCTTGTGTGAAATAACAAAAAAACGGATTTGAGAAAAAATCAAATTCAAATAAATTCTTATTCTGACAAAAACCAAGTTCAGAATAGTTTCGAAATCAATGAGTACATTTATGATACAACTGCTTAAGCTATATTCAATTTAATATGTCATATTGCGTTCCAAGAACCACCATGATTATGATTGCATGTTTCAGAAAATGACGTGATTAGAACATGATAAAATTCAATAAATTTTCCCTTGATTCGAGTACGGAGTTCATTTCATAGGTTGAAGAAAGCAGCGAACAACACAGCTGCACATCGCCTATGTAAAGAAAACAACCCAATTTTTTTCTTTAACAAAAATTGAAATATTTTCTTTTAGTTTTAAGAAACTTTTTATGAGGTAAATTGAATAAAAAAAAGGTTCATTCTTTCAAGAGATCCATAAGGTTATGTGTGCGCATTCCCATTACAAGTGTTGATCCACCATCTGCTCGAATCACTTGTCCGACAATGTAGAATGAAGCTGATCGATCAGCTAAGAATGCGATAACATTGGCGATATCTTCTGGTTCACCACATCTTCCAGCTGGGATACATGTTGGTTGTGATCCCATGTATGTGTAAAATTTTTCTGAAGCGGTTGGTGTTGCACCCATCGCTTTAACAAATCCAGTTGATACCAATCCTGGTCTAACGCAATTTACTCTAACACCAGTTGCGATCAACTCGAGGGCAACATTTCTAGTGAATTGATCAAGAGCTGCCTTTGCCATGGAGTAATATGAGCTATCAGATTGCTGAAATAACGGTCAATACATTTAAAAACCTCCATAGAATTAATCACATACCGATTGTTCTCCTGATGCAATACTGGATACATTCACAATGTCCCCCTTGGTTTGTTCCAAATGTGTTCTAGCTTTTTGCGTCAATTCAACAACACTTCTCACATTCAGTTCGATGTTTTGGTCAAGGAATTTCACATTTTGATTCAAACCACGTTTTCCAGATGGATCGGGAATCGCAGCACCAGCATTGTTCACAAGAATATCAAGTTTGCCGAATTTTTTGATTGTAGAATTAATGAGTTGATCTTGACCTTCCGAGGTGTTCAAATCTGTCAAAACTGCATTTATATTCTCCACACTGACACCAGCTCCAATTATTTGTTGACGTGTTTCTTCGAGTCGTTCAGCGTTTCTTCCAGTAATAGTAACCTTCGCCCCATCTCTAGCCATTATAACAGCAGTTGATCTACCAATTCCATTCGAAGAACCAGTAATAATAGCAACCTTGTTAGAGAAACGCGCCATAACTTTTTGCGAAAAAAATGAGGAAAATGAAAGAAAATGTTTGTTTATATAGTATGCCTCTTGATGACTATGAAACGTGGTCTGTGATTTGTTCTTTGTGTATGATCATTGACCGCTGGAATAGAAATCTCACTTTTTTTGCATGATTTTTTTTGGTTATTTTTTTTTTTTTTCAAAAAAAATGTATGTTCATTTTTGTCTAATAGAAAAAAATAACTTTTACACATCATAGAGATATACAATAGTTGATATACGTATGCTATTTTTCTCATTTTTTACACAGAGTACGAATCACAAGCCATGAAACATAGTCATCGTTTTTTGGACTATATATATATTTATTTACATATTTATTTATTTAGGCAAAAATATGTCACACTGCACATGAAAAAAAGTTGGGAAATTATACAAATTGAGGAACGAAGCTTTGATACCATTAACAAAATGTTTAAACGAATCGCAACTAGATTTTTCCGCGATAAAATGTGATATTTTATTCCAAAAAGGTGAAACACGATCATAAAACATGTTTTGATTCCCTTTTTACGGCTATATATTAAAAATGAAAAAAAATTACAAGCTTCACCTATTAACTTCTTCTGAGTCGTTTTTCGAACAAGGTTGCAATTATTACTAGTTCTTCAAATGAAGTTGGTAGATTTACTGCTGTTATATTAGCTAAAGAAGAGGCGAAGGTAACAATTACTGGAAGAAATCTTGAACGACTCGAATAAACTAGAAAACAAATAATTGGAGCCGGTGTCAGTGCGGAGAATATAAATGCAGTTGTGACAGATTTGAACAATTCATTCTGAGGGTGAGATCATTAGTTCGACAATTTAAAAGTTTGGCAAACTCGATGTTCTTGTCAACAAATACATGAATGATGTTCTGAAAAACTGGCTGTGAAGTTTACGTAGAGATGCTGAATGGTTGGTGTTTTTTCGAATATAATTTCCTTCTTATTCTGTATCCACAGTATATTTTTACTACGTTTTGAACAATCTGGAAGTTTAATTGATCTACGAATACAATACATAAATTAACCAGTAACGAATCATTATATCAATGACATTGAGCCATCTGATGTTCGAAAATTAATCCTGAAAAGCTATCAAGCGATACAACATACAGAAAAAAGAGGATCACACTGATGTATATAACAAACGATAATGCAGGAACATATCCCAGAACCAGTTGAAAAATGTTGAACATTTCATCAAACATGTAATTCTTTGAAAGTTCATCTATTTCACAGAAAAAGATACAAGTAAGATACGATGAACAGCCAACAAGAGATGAGTTTGAAATCCATATAGTTATTTTTTTGAAAGTAGAATAACTTCCCAGGTCTAACCACAGAAAAAATACCAAGAAGATGAACTAATGCTTGTTGAGAAAGTCGAATCCAATTTTGTGAAGCATACCAACTTATATTTGACAAAGTGAAGAACCTTCAAGCGTCAAAAACTAATAGTTATTTGTCAACTTAAAAACTTACTGGCATAGTAACAAAATCTAAGCTAACAAAAATTTTTTTCAATGATAGAATATAATATAATAAAATATTTGTAAGTTCCTAGATTTTTCGTGTAATACAAATCAATTAAAATTAATAGGAGCACATTCAAGAACAACGTGAGAACATAACAAGCTATCGACCAGAATCACCAGAATCTCCAAGCGTAATTTACACAGTATTTTGTTCCTGTCAAACACGATAATTATTTTTTGCTTCATGACAAAACCATTTTCTGACATCTTTGATGCACTCTAAATACAAATCATACTTATAAGTTTGTATAAATTTTCTTCAAAACCTCGAAATGCAGTTTTGTACTCTGTTATGATATACATAACAATACAAGAATCGATGGCTGGATACAGAGAAAATACGCCAAATATAATTCCTGTTGGAAAATTCACTTTGAAACCAAATAGTGGAATATACAGAATAGTTATCAATGGGATAAATAAGATAATAGTGGGAGTGGCTAATTGAAATAATAACGTTCTGAAAAATTGGCAGTGAAGTTTACGCAGAGATTCGGAATAGTTGGTATTTTTCGAATATATTTTCGATCGAATTTTATATCCGCAATAAATAATAATTGTGTTTTGAACAATCTGTTAATCAAATGTGACTAAATTTTTGTATATATTAATGTTGGGCCTACTATTAATGTTGAGCAAATTATGATATGAAACATGTTGAGCCATCTAATGTTTGAAAGATCGTCCTGAAAGACATCATTTGACTTGTTAATGGTTATATAACTTACGTAAACAACGATAGAAATTGCAGGAATATCACTCACAGCCAAGTGATAAGTATTGAATATATCATTAAACATGTAATTTTTAGAATATTCGTCTATTCGACAGAAATAAATACACGAAAAGTAACATGAACAACTTACAAGGAATGAATAAGATACCCATAAAGTTATTCTTTTCCTTTGAAAGTAGAATAATTGTTCAGGTTTAGCCACAGAAAAATATTGATGAATAAACATAACAGCCAAAAAAGAAGTAGATACGTAATATGAGCCGGCGTAGATAGCTGAAATTCAAAATTTATGTTTTTTTTTATTTGATATGCTCCAGCAGATGAACTAATACTTGTTGAGATAAGAAGGACGAACTCAATGTTGTGAAGTATAATAATCCAAAGTTTACAGATTGCACCATCTACAATTTTCAGTATTTGAAAAACTATCAGGTAAACTAACAGGCATGATGATAAAATCTAAACTGTCAAAAGTTATTCCAATAACAGAGAATATTATGATGAGATATTTATATGTTCCAAACTTTCTCTTGATATACCATCCGGTCAGAATTATCAACATCATATTGAAAATGAACGTGAGAATATAGCCAAAAATCGATACATGTCGTGATATATTCAACCAAAATGTTATACTTTTACTACTGAGACATTCAACTTGACTTGCGAAAAATTGCTGTTAGAAAAGGAGTTTTTGTGATATGAACGTTTTCAGAATCTCATTTCCTTTTGTACTATTCTAAACCTAATCAGTTTTCTGTAAAAAACGTAAAAAACAATTATAAAAAAAACCGAAGAATCGATGGGACTTCTAAAAATAGTAAGTTTTTTTGTATGTGATCTAGCCATAAAAATGATAAATGAGCTAAATCCGCCTGATTCGACACAGTATTTATTCATTTTTCCCGAACTTTTCGATGTTTCCAGAGTTTCAATTGTTCAATCAGAAATGCTTCCTAATTTGTGTGTTTGCGAATTTTTGGTCACAATTACGTGAAAGTCAACTACGAACAATGTTGAACGTTTGAACACCCCATGTTTGTCTTCTTACCTCTGTTGTTGAACTTCTATGCTTCGGATACATTGGGCGTGGTCTTCCTTGTTCTCTGTAGTTTTAACCTCAAAAAAATATTCCAGATTATAGTACATAATATGTTTATGGCGAAGTCTTCCGGTTTCATGTCCGTGTATACTTGATTTAAATCATTAACTTTCATATGATTGTGTTAGAAAACAAATCACATTTTGACAAAAAGTCAACACTTTTTGTGTTTCTTGGAAACCAGCACCATATATTGAAATATGGGACACAGAAATGATAATTTCGAGTTTCATCATATCATTTCCCATTATCAAAATTGTGTATATAAATTAAACTGATAACTTCGAAAAATTATCATTTCGACCGTGGTGATCAACTATGAACTCGGCCAAACTATTCGCTATTCTAGTCTCCATCTTGGTGGTCTCTGCAGAAGTTCATCGATTTAATATTGGGTAAGGATAATGGGACGAATATATTGAAAACTGTAGAAGATATACTCACACATCGAAAACTTCTTGAAAAATATTTGAAACAAAATCTATGACTTGTGTTTCACATGGGTTCAAAGAATAGAAGTTGAAAAAAAACGTTAGTTTTTGTATTTTTACATTTTCGGAAATTTCTTACAGTAAACCCGGAAAACTCTTTTGAAGTCTTTTGTTTCAGTCTGATTCAGAAAATCTTGAAAAAAATAGAGCGATATCTAATTTTTTTATTGGTTCTGCTTCAGGAACATCCATTTCTATCCTGGTTTTCATTACTTTTTCTAGGTATCGACCAAATCTTCGTCAACGCCTCAATGCTGAAGGAAAATTGGCAGAATATGAAAAAGAAAGAGAAGCCAGAAGAACTCACGAACTTGTCCAAGCTGGTTCACCAGTGATCGATTATGAGGACATGGCATACATGGTGCAAGTCACCCTCGGAACACCAGGGCAAACCTTTGTCCTTTTCATCGATACCGGAAGTTCAAACTTGTGGATCCCAGATATTACCTGTGCTGAAGGAAAAGACCCCACCTGTGGAAGTTATTGTAAATCAGTGAGTCATCTCACCTTGTTTTTTCTCAATGTTTGTTTTTTTTTTAATTTTAGACACCATATGATGCTTGTTTGACTTTCTGTCAAGAAGAATGCTGCACCAAAGTGTTGGCTACCACCAATGCTTGCTCATCTAAGCATCGTTTCAACTCTTCACTCTCAACAACTTACACATCCAACGGTCAAGCTTTTGATATGACCTACAACACTGGAGAGGTCAAGGGATTCTTCGGTATTGACACATTCTGTGTAAGTTGGAACATAATTAATTTAAATTTCAAAATGAAAGTTTAGTTCCTCAACACATCTGCCTGTGCCACCAATCAAATCTTCGGTCAAGCCACAACAATTGGTGAGGCATTTGCCAAGCAACCAGAAGATGGTATGATCGGACTCGGATGGCCAGCTCTCGCCGTCAACTCACAAACTCCACCACTCTTCAACTTGTATCAACAAGGAGTTCTTGATCAACCATACTTTGTTGTCTATCTCGCCAAGATTGGACCAACTTCTCAACTCAACGGAGGAACTTTCACTGTTGGTGGATTGGACACAACGAACTGTGAATCCCAAGTTGACTGGGTTACACTTACATCAAAGACATTCTGGCAATTCAAATTGGGAGGAGTTGGAGCCGGTAACTATTCATCTAGTGTTGGATGGCAAACAGCTTCGGATACTGCCGCTTCATTCATCGGAGCACCAAAGGCTATCGTCGAAGGATTGGCTAAAGCGTAAGTAGTATAGTTGGACATCGACTCAAATCGACATTCGAAACTTTGTGCTCGTTTTCACCAAAAACGTGAAAATCGTGACCTGCGGCTATGTGTATACAATGTAAAAAAGCAAGAGCTTCCTAATCATATAGTTTTTGACAACTTTACTTGACTTGCAAGCGACTGAGCAACGATCAGTCGATTTGAAGTCGATCGACTAACGACTCGACTCGAAATCGACTGAATGTGGATAAGTCATTCACTGGTCAAGTAAAGTTGTCAAAAATTATATGATTAGAAAGCTCTCGCTTTTTTACATCGTATACACACAGCTGCAGGTCACGATGTTCACTTTTTTGGTGAAAACGGGCAAAAAGTTTCGTAAGTCGATTTGAGTCGATGTCCAACTATAGTAAGTAGTAGATCTGTTCTGGGAATTTACATTTCACCGAACTTGAATACTGAAGGGTCAAAAATTTTTTGAAAAAAACACTTTTCCTAAATTTTTAAATGAATCTCTCATCTCCTGAAGTTTCTTTTAGGTAGATTCTGAAAAATTTTGCACATTTTGTTAAGCAGATGAAATGTTTTTTTTTTTTTGAAAATTTTCTATCCAACAGCTAGAACGCTAAGTTCCGAAACAATTCGTATTTAATTTCAGTGTTGGCGCTTACTACGTCCCATTGACTGGCGCCTATTTCATTGATTGCGACGCGGTTGCCCCAGATATTCAATTCACCATCAACGGAAAAGTCTACAACATGCCATCAACCAGCTATGTCGTTTCTGCCGGTCCAGGTCCATGCATGTTCGCTTTCTACCATTTGACAGCCGGTGGTTTTTATCCAGCTTGGATGTTGGGTCCACCATTTATGAGAGCTTATTGTCATGTTCACGATATGCAAGGAGCACGATTAGGTCTTTCGAAAGTGTTGAGTAATTGAATGAATTATTTATTGATTTGCAGAAAAGGACAGATTTATTTATTTCTCTCTTTGTGGAACAATTATTTACAACAATCACAACATTAACAATAGTACAGGTTTTGGAGTTACTTAGAGATACTTGAAAGAATGTGAGTGATGTGGCCACTTTCACCAGCCATACATTTGAGACAAACCTTCTGTGATGGAGTCATCTTCATCTTCTTTTCTGAAATACCATTTTGCTTGTTATTTTCAACTAATATAACCCGAAAACATTCATAAAGCTTCTAACTCTAGAAAAAAAAACGTCCACGCAAATTTCTTTCTCATCAACAACAGTTAAAAATGTTTGAACGTTATCAAAAAAGTTTATCTTAATATTTTCAACAAAAAAAAAAATTGAATTTTGGAAGCAAAATTTCACGGCCCGATTTTTTATTTTCATCAATTTTTATGAGAAGTAAATTATGGGTGAATTTTCATTCTCTTGTTGTTCTAAACTCATTCTAAATTATATTTGGAAAAGAATTGACTCGTTTTCAGATATTTCAAAGTGTGTAATATTTCAGAATTTTCAGCTATTTTTTTTTCAACTAGGAGAAAATTAAATGCAGTCAGTAACATTAAAATTAGTTAGAAATAATTTAAATTTTTGAACAACTTTCAAGAAAAACCCGTTTTATCAAAAATTTGGGTTTACAAGTCGACTTTTGTAGTGTCAGCTGTTTTTTCGAAAGAAAAAGATGGACCAAGAACTGAATATTGAAATCTCTGGAATGATTTGGAGGAATTGACTATGAGTAGTCGATCATTAGACCACAAAAATTCAAATTTTATTCGATTTTTCTAGTAAAACCACGAACGAACTAACCATTTGCTGATTCCTGTCCAATTGCTGAATACATCACCGCCTTCTCGTTATACTGTTGAGTTGAAACTGCTTCAGAAGCTACTCGTTTTCGGTTAAACTGCGACAATACACGATCAAACATGGTAAAAATAGGTAGTAACTCTGAAAATTTTTTTTTTGTAGGAGAAAACAATTGGGAGAGAGAAATATTTGAAGAGGCACAATAAACCAATATTGCAACACGAAACAACAGATTTTTAATAACTTTTATATAATGAAAAAAAGGGAGGAGCTTGTGAAAAACAATAACAATCTAAAAAGTAAAAAAGAGGATTATGAGCAAAAATAAATGCACCACGTGGTGATTAGAACTAACTGATATCATAAAATCAGATGAAACGATATCACAACAACTTATTATGGGAAACACAATACTGTAAAAGTATCACATATATTAAGATGATAAGAGAACATAGAATATACACATGGTGTAGAAAAAAAAGAAAGAGAAGAGCAGTTTTTGATATGAGCCAAATGTTGCATAATAATGGGGAGAAAACAAATGATCAAAGATGGTCTGTAAGAATAAAAAGTGTACTTTAATGGTACTTATAGATAAGTAAATTACGTCACAAAGGTTATGATGAGTACACTATCTACTTACTAAAAAACAAGCGAAAAATTTGTTATAGTTATGTACTGTCTATTAAAAATTATACCTTCGAACATCTTTCCAATTTCAGAATGAAAATGGCTGAAGATAATTAGATTATCGGTCGGTATTGGTACGATAACCCGGGGTTTTTAAATGGAAACTTTGAAAAAATCATTAAAAAAACGATATTAGTTCAGGACAGTTCTGCTTACTAGCTAAAAGTTTACACTAAAAAAATTTAATTCGTAAATGTACGGAAAAAACAACTCTAGAACGCTTGCCTCACAATTAGACGGAAATTTGCTAAAATTGCGGTTGAAAAAGTTCTCTAACCAAAACAATTCTGATCCATTTTTGTCATTGGAAAAATAAAATTATGTTGTCATTGTGATTTTGATCTTTTGTAAAACTTCATATCACTAACCTTTTACAATTCTGAATGTCCAACTTTTCCATCTAAATATGATTCCAACTTTTTCGCGCGAGCCTTCAATTTTTCATATTCCGCAAACAATTCTTCATCCGCGTTATCTGATTTTGATTTTTCCCATGCTTCAATTTCATTCTGAAATTAACTTTTTTATTAAAACTCCTTCCGGTTTCCTCACTGGAAAACCAACCTTATGAGCTGTGATTTGTCTCAAAAGTCTTTCAAAACCTTTCAATTCACTTTGAATTTTGAAAAACTGTTCGCCAGAAAGGTTATCTCGAGCCTGAAGAAAATCAAATTATTTTTAGTTTCGTAGAAGTGAAAATTACCTTTTTCCACAACGTTTTCGCTCTCTGTTCAGTGAATGGTGCATACTCTTCATTGGTGATTTTCTTTTGGATATTTTCCATATACTCATAATACTCTTTGAACGAAGTTTTTACAAGTTTCTGCTTTTCTACGGCTTCATGATCATGATCGAGTGAATTTTCATGAGGTGCTTTTTTCAAATCGGTAAGCCTATCTTCGTATAATTTCTTTTTAGTTTCAGCTTCTTTGAGTTCTCCATGGATAACCTCGAGCTCCGAATCAGAGAATTTTCCATATCTTGCTTGATCCCAAAGTTTTTGCAATTCTTCATCATCGAAAGTTTCATGAAATACTGGTTTTTCTTCTTCTGCAAGTTGCCACGCATTTTTACTTTTCATTTTCTCTTTGAACGCCTGAACAGTTTGGTCCAAGCCATATTCTTCGAGAATTAGGAAGAGTTGCTTATCGATTTGTGCCAATTTCTTATTCAAAACATCATCCGACGGTCCATGACTATGCTTGATTTCCATGTATTGCTTATCAAAATCAGCAAACTTTTTCTCGATTGAAGCCAAATCTTTAGGCTCTTTCAAATGATGTGCAGCTTTCTCGTAGATAAAATTAATTTTATCTGCGCGATATTTCTTCGCCGTGATTGCAGAAACAAGAAGAAAAATAGATAATAATACCCTCATCTGTAAGAAAAATCAATTGCATTTATAAAAGGATAAGCAAATAAAAAATACTACGTGTTCGAAAATTTTAAGCGCACAAGTATCGAGAAAAAAAAGTTTGATGAATTCATCTAATAATCGAAAACAATAAGATAAAACACAACACATCGCACAAGACGTAAGATGTTTTTATTTTTGTGTAAAAGACAAAAACAGGAACACACTTTGCGCAAAAAAAGAAAATAAAAAATGAGGAGGACTAGAATTTCGAAAGAATGGAAGAGAAAACAAAACAATTAGGCCATCTAGCTTTTCGCAGGTGATTTTTCGAGTTTCATCATAGTTTTCGAATCAAACCATCTTTCCATTTTCGTGAATATGTTTGCGGGTCAAGTTGCAACTTGACTACTCAAACCAATCGGGCTTATCTAAAAATATCGATAATACGTTAGCAAATAAATGAAAACTATCGTACCTTGTTACCAAATTTCGAAAATACAGTTCTCACCCGTAGCTTAACATCTCTATTCAGCAATAATAAAACGACCGGGTTAATATATCCAAAATTAACAGCAATTAATGAATAATATCTACGATGTTCTCGTCGAATTTCTGAATCGATATCGTTCGATTGAAGCATCTCCTGAACATAGTAAATAAACGTCATGGCTGATATGGTAACTAGCAAAAATATATGAATTAAAAGTCGAGCTTCTTGATGACTAACAGAACTATTTTGGCTGAAATTCGTAAATTGTTTTTAGGAAAAAAAATGAAGTCTCCCTCACGTTCTAGAAGAAGAAATATTTTTCTGAAAAATTTTCTTCCTTTGAATCATAACATAAATAATTGAACAATACATGAAACACATGAAAATACCGAAAAAAATGAATACTCCGATTACTGTGAAACTAAACATTTTCACACGAAGTTCTGAATTTACAATGAAAAGTACGGTTGGGTCATCGAAATATGGACTATCATTGAAGAACGATGGAAGATATATGAGTATGGGAATGAACCAATGTATAAAAGCAATTGTGACATAGTTCAGGTTGTTGAATATCTGAAATGATATTATATAAACTCTTCAAGTTTTTTTTCTGGGAACTGTGAAATCGCATCAAAGAGACATAAAACTTCATGAACTGGAGAACCTCACAGTTTTTCAGGAATCCCGACCCGGTTTCTATATCTATTGTGCGGACGAAAAATTAGAGCCTTGGAAGAGAACCAATATGGCCTAGAAAATGAAATAATTTTTTCAGACTCAAAACTTTTTTAGATCTTTTTGAGAGGGAAAAGGTACTGTCGGCCTTTTCTGAGCCATATTGGTTCTCTTCCAATGCTCTAATTTTCTCGTCCCGACAATACTTTGAAAAAATAAAATGTCTCAAAATGACTTTTTTTATTAATCATATACATACATAACAGAAAAAAGCCATATAATAATGATGACGTTAATGTCAGAGTTCTTAAAATAGTTTCGTTGCATAAAAAAGAGTGAATTTTTAACTCTGCTCGGTAATTTGAGAAAACATTTTTGTTGTATATGATCGTGAAAACTTTTGATCGTGGCATAAGAGACCCGAGATTACACTCCCAAAAAGGTCGGTCAAAAACTGACTCACACCACACCAAGCCAGACTGGGCTAATTTTCTCAAACAGGAAATAATTTCAATGTTTTTATAAAAAGATTTTTGCGAAACATTTGATTGAATTAAAAAACACAGGAGAATCAAGGTGAACTTTTTCATGATGTCGGAGAATGGAAAAAAAACCCTCTGAACTTTAAAAAAAAACAGGCCCAGCTACCCTTATTGTGTTGGTGTCAGACATGTCAGAAAGTGTTGATGCTTAACGTCACCTAACCAAGGGAAAACTTTGATCTCGTCAATTTTGATACAACCTAAAAACCCCTCTCTCCCTCACGTAACAATAAGGAATCGTACCTCATTGCATCTGCTCGTACTCTGACAAACAGCTAAATATCGTTGAAGTGTGACTAGAAACACTCCAAAATAGCGTACTATGAATAAAAAAGGACCAGAATCGGAATGAAATAGGGCTGCACCATATTTTTGATTGTTATATAAAAACAAATTTCCAATCGAAAAATATCTGGCAAAACAAAGTTGAATTGCTATCAACGATGTGAGCACATCACATATTCCCTGAAAAGCGGAGATTACCCAGTTTGAACAGCGGTATATAAATGTCAAAAAAAGAACCTGTGAGATGACCAATGCATAAAACTGACTCTGAAAGTTGATTTTCCGTATTCGACATTGTATAATATCATAAATAAGAACTAAATAGATTGGAAGAAAAATAATGGATTCAATGAGCATAACATTACTTTGCCAATATGGGGTGAGCATCACCTAAAAGCTGAGAATCAACAACAATTATAGACATTATTTATGTAAGAATGATAGAGCAGAGTTCAATTGAATTTACAACATTTACTTTGAAAAAAGAAAACTTGAAGGTGACAATTAGGGACATTTTGCTGTTTTATTGGACTTTTCTTCCTCCTTAGTCATGCACATTCAATAGGGTTAATTTAGACACTCTAGGGAGGGTTTAAAAATACAATTTCAACGAAACGAATCACGCGCATGTATCTTCTGATTTGACGCTGTTACCGAGACATGGTTTGATTCCAATATTCTCACCGGAAAATGTCGTCAAAAATTGGAGATTTTTAGCAAAATAGATATGTAATTGAACACTGATGAGCAACTAGTGGGAGTTTTATCATTAGGGAAATAGATTGCATTCTAGATAGTGATAGCATCATCAAAAAATAATGGAAACTTTACGCTGTATATCAGTTAGGAGGCCAAACAAAACTAAAATGTCAGTAGCGACTGGATCCCAAGAACATTTTAAAAAATCTTAGAAATCACCTCTAACGATAGTCTGTTGTGTTCGAGTTAGGGTTGTAAAACGGGTGCGACGGGCGGCCCGTCCTCCTTTTTTTGTTTGACGCCCGCCACGCCCGGCGCCCGTCACGCCCGGGGCCCGTCACAAGCGGGGCCCGCCACGCCCGCCTCTGCTATTTGCTTGTTGCAGGCGTGTGTGGCGGGCGCGGCGGGCGTCAAACAAAAAACAGGCGGGCGCGACGGGCGTCAAACAAACATTGCTGGCGGCCCGTCGCGCCCGTTTTACAACCCTAGTTCGAGTAAAAATTTTCCATATCTGATAATGTTCAGACACGCAAGTTACTTTTTAAAAAACATAACCTACACACATCAAAAAACAGGCATTATATGAAAAAAGGTTTTTAGATTGAAGAGCTGTCGATTTTTTGACAGTTCTGAATACTCCAGAAAACTTTATTCTGAGCTTTCACAGTATTTTGGGGTATAGACTGAATATGCAGTAATCAGGTGACATACATTGAATATTGAATAAAGTAAAATTTTTCATTTTCAATGTTCTAAGCGGCCGACAAGAAGGATCAATCTATCTAACACTAAATAAATTAATTGAGCTGAATTCTGTTTTTGTAAAGGTTTTGTTCCCAAATCTCTTGAGATTGTAACAATAGGAAATGTCATAGAATTTCCGCCTACTTTGCAGGCTAGCATGAATTGAAGTATGGTTTAGATCTTTACTGTTTTAGGTACTATCACAGATAGATGGGCGCATATTAGTTAAAAATCAAACGCAAAACAAATTTGTTATCAATGATCTTGTTAGTAACTAATATGTATATTTTTTGTTACTATTAAATTTGTTACTCATTTATTTTAGTAACTAATCTGCTCCCATCTACCTGTGTATGTTTAAAAACAGGAAGCTGAAAACAAGAACAAAGCATTTCCAAATGTGATTTATGTTTTATTCTGCTCTATTGGTGATAGACACACTTTTAGATAATCAAATTGATAAATATTGGACTATTTTGGTCATATAAATTACTTCTTGGCAATAAGAACAGGAAATGCTATAAATTTCATTGAAATGTTTAGGAGAAAAACTGCCAGACTCAATAAATAAAAAGAGAAAGTAGAGTATATATATTAATAAATTTGGATTTATGACTAATCTAAATAGAAATAACACGTGGAAGTATTTAGGAAATGAATTGGTTCGTATAATTTCATTGTGCGAATCATAAAAACAAACAATCTATGTAAGTTTCTTTGAACTTTGAGCGAAAACTAGTATGTTTTTTTGTGTTTCTTATTCTGCAAAATAAGATATATAGCACAATATCGACTATTCTTTTAGAGAGCCCCTTTAGATTTGCTTTCACAAAATTTGTGATTCTCGGTAATGTTTTTTTTAGCGCCTTCAAGCAAAATCGAAAGAATACGATAAACTTATTTTGCAAACAATTAGCCAAAACACGTTTTTTGTAAAACAGAAATATTAAAATGTCTGAAAAAACATGTTTTTAGCATAAAAATTAGACGTCAGAAACATGAAAGAGTTCAAAAAAACGAAACTTGGAACTACCTTAGTCAATCCGCGACTTCTGAAAAACTCACGGAATGTAGTTCAGCTGAAAAAAAAAGTATGGTAGTCAATTTTCGCCTAGTCCTAGTATCAGTCACAAACAATAAAAAATTGTGCCTGAAACGTATCCAACCCATAAAAAACGTCGGATTTTCAAAACAAAAAGGAGAAGATTGAACTGACCAAAAAAAATTCAAAAAGCCTATAAGGTCAGCGCAGTCTGTTAGTACTTTTAAGCAAGCAAACTAGTTATTTCAGGCTCGTACAAACGGGCCGTTGAAACCCGGTGGTCGGCCCGAACAAAAGATAAGGTAAATCTTGAAATAAATTTCAGTGAAAGTACCTTCTGAAAACTCGAGAGGGTTGTACGTTTCTTTCTATAATGTTTTTTCAAGAAACTGGGATCGACTAAACCTGAAATTATATTTCATAGAAGTGGGCAACCTGTCCTCAACATGATTCCCGTTCGAAAAGTCAAGATAAGACTTCACATGTTGAATATTAAACACGATTTATCTGGCCAGCCAACATAGTATTTTAATGTACACCTTATTGATAACACTGTTGTTGTTTATTCTGAATATTGTTCCATTTTCGAAAAAAAACTTTAAACAACTGAAAAGAACTTTCCCGTCTGAAAAATCAAAACTAGACATGAAAGATCATCATGCTGAGACTAGGCTGGGTTGCCTATTCCTGATATTTTTTGTGTATCACTTCCTTTTCTATTCATGTAAACCATACAATCAAAAGTTCATTCAATCTAATCAATCTTCTTCTCATTATTATTTATTATCATTCCTAAATTTCACCACAAATCAAATCAGTTCTCTTCTGCCAATACGGTTTGTATTGATCCCAGAATTTCCTTCCACATTCTTTCCGGATAGTCCATTTCAAACAAGCTCGATTCTCCTTCCACTCCTCACAATTGTCACTTCCACTGAAGAAGTTAGCCACGCAATTTTGGTCCTTTTTATATCTCAGCTGAAAATGAAAAATCTTTAATATTTGAAGGCCAATGATAAAAGTACACTCACATTTCTCATACAAGGATAAAATGCACCGGTAATATAGTTTATATAATCGCAGGACTTTCCTACCCTTTTAACATTCTTCTCATTGATTTTGCCACAATCAAAATTAATATCCGCACATTTCTTCGCAATATCGCAGATTTTGTTAAGGTTTATATGATCAGCCGCATCATAATCTTCATGTTTGATTTGGATTGTATGAAAAGTAGAGAATGTAACTATGATATTCTGAAAATCTCCTATATGTTTACGGAAAAATGTCTCAAACGAACTCACGCTATAACAAGAACTTGCAGCTTTTGCCTTTTCTGGATCACACTTTTGTGTACAATTACTTGAGTGGATCAAATATAGAAATAAAAGAAGAATTGAATCGGAGAGTTTCATCGATTAAATGAAAAAAGAACGGAATATAGGAAAAGATGAACTGATATTATATCAAATGAAAAACGATGACGAATGTTTTTTTTTTCTGTCATTGATAAATGTAATTTTTTTCTTTTTCTCTTTGGAACGGAGAAAAGTTGGTATGGGTTCACAAAATTGATAACTGACATAAAGAAATTATCGAGCTATTAATCAAAATTGTAGTTGCACAATAAAAGAAACATTTGATAATAGTCGTTCACAAATCGCTGCCATCGGGCTACGGTATTTTCATTTTTTCATTTTTCCTACTCGAAAATAAGCTTCCCGTAAAAATGAAATCATGAAATAAAAAGTTCCATAGGGTAGTTTTACACTTAGAATTCGAATTTAATATTGAAAATCCTGTCAAATTTCAGTTTCAGAGCAAACACTTATATGTCATCAATAGAGCGCGTGTTACCGATCTGTGAAAGGCTTATACTGACAAAATTTAGAAAAATTTTACTACACACATAGTCGGGTCTTCCCTGACCTCGACAAACAAGGTCGTGCCCCTCTGAGCGAGAGGAAACCATTTGAGAACAAGACTGACCCCATCAATATTATCTTTGTGAAAAAATTTGAGTCACTCAAATTTGGAAAAAAACATGTAAAGTTCCCACGTTTGTTTTTATTCGAAATTATTGTTAGTCATAAGAGGTACTTTGAAGTTCACACGATTTGATTGTGTTTTTTTCAGAAGGCAATAATCAAGACATGAGTCATCGTGTATATATGTTAACTTTGGTTAAATCCTTATGTAGAGTAACTCGCGTGTTTTTGACCACACGAATTCGACAAAATAAAATAGAGATTTTTACATATGTATGTACGTGACAACAACCGAAATCCCAATGACAAGAAAACATGGAACTAGCATGTTTTCTTGAAGTGAATTAGAAAAATGTGTTTTCATTTTTTAGAGTCTCGTCACTGACAATGAATGCTGGAGAATATATGAGAATGACTGTCAACCAATGACCAAGAATCAGTAGGAATGGGTTGGTAAGATTGATCAACTGGAAACAACAAAACATATTGTTTATCAAGCTCTGTTTTTTTGTTTTGTTACATGGTTTAATGATCCCTGTGGTTTACAAACTGCTAAATATAGAGGAAGTTTAATTAAGAATATACCAACAATTCGAATTGTGAAACAAAAAGCGCCGCTGTTTGAATAAAAATATCAATCAGCGAGATTGTTGTCGATTTCAAAATTCCTGCTGAAAATCAAAGTTGAAAACAGTAAAATTGTGAAAATACCCTGGAAATTGAGTGTATTCTTAAAAATCCCTCAATTTCTATTTTTGTTCGTCTGGACTACAAAAATTCAGATTCCTAAAAATACCGAAAAAATCAAAGTATAATAAATGACTTTGAAAATGTGATTTTTTTTCTGCATCGGAATATAATAATACCCAGAAGTAAGTGAATTCGAATAAAAAGAAATTAAATAGTTTTAAAAATGAAAAGCACAATCAGAAATTCAAAAGGTCACAATTGAGAATTTTTTCTTCGATGTCTTCAGTACAAATTAATACATTGTCCCTATGAATTCTAGGTTGTTGACTTCCAGAATCTCAAAGCAATCAATCTTTTGATTTTTCACACGACTTGTTTTTTTTTGAGTTGACTCAAACGAAGAGTGATTCATCACTGTTTATATCTGAGAAAACAAAATTATTCGAGCAAAATTATTTTTCAAAAAAATAAAAAGTAGTAGTCTGACGTTTTTATTGAAGAATTGAAGCGTTATTGAGTTTGTTTCCATCATTATAAGGCAAATGCTTCTCATTTCACATTTATTGTGGTTATACTTTTCTTTGTTGTTATTATTTGCGATACAGTTCCGTCGGATGCCTGAAAATCAAAACATCAAAAAATAATCAAACAATTTTGTCACTTACAGTGCTTCCTATGCTGGAATTTCGACAACAGAATATTCTTTTCTGAACTTCGGAATTCGATAATATCAAACTGATAGGATTGATGAATGAGAAGTTTCCAGAAACAGTTGGGTAGTAGAGTCGAAAGGCCTTTAGAGCAGTTCTATCAGTATCATAAGCTAATGTGAATTCACCCATATAATAACAGAAAACAATCATCGAGAATACGATGAGAATAAGAACATGAATACTTATTCGAATGTCTTGAGCACGCGATGATTTTCGAGTTCTATAAAAATGGAATGTACAGTCGCTCATCGGCCAACAAGAACTTACGTATTGTGATCTGTTCGACTTCGACACAATAAAATAGATATCTTGATATACATGACAACAACAGATGTTCCGATTACAAGAAAACATAATGCTACAGTTGCCGAAAACACTTGGGCATGTCTCTCTGAAGTGAGTAGAAACAATGAAATCTCATTTTCAAATGTCGCGTCACTGACAATAAAAGCTGGAGAATATATAAGAATCGCTGTTAACCAGTGACCAAGTATTAATAAGAATGGATTAGTATGATTAAGAAACTGAAAAAATAATACATATACATCATGTTAGGTTAGGATAATACTTACAAAGTTCAATGATCCTTGTGGCTTACAAACTGCTAAATATCGTTGACATGTTATGAAAAATACACCAGTGATACGAATTGTGAAACAAAAAGCGCCGCTGTTCGCATAAAATATATCACTTCCATAATCAGCGAGACTGTAAATCAGAAGATTTCCAATTTCGAAATATCGGCTTAGAATGAGACTGGTAAACACGGCAATTGTGAAGATGTCAGCCAATCCCTGTAAAGTCCATATAATTTTTTTTAATAAATTCAGATGTGAATTAACAAAATACCTGTGAAAGAATCAATGTATAATAAGGACTTTGGAAGTTTGACTTCTTTTTGCAGCGAGTTATAACAATACCAGAGAGAATATAAATGTAGATTGGGATTAATATAATAGTCTGAATGAGGAAAATCACCATTTGCCATGGTAAACGAAGCATGTCTGAAAAACTCAGTTTGTTAGGCAACCAGTACTTTTTCAATGCTAATAAGGCCAACCCAACAGACACCGTGAGAATGACGCACTTTACAATGTGAATAACCAAAAGAAATTGTTCATCAGACTTTGCCTTATGCCTTGTTAGTCAGAGTTCGAAAGTTCTCAGATTAATACATTTTATGCATGATAAACATAGATACAAAACGGATTTTTGATGTCAACATATCATGTGAATTCATAAAAATCAATTATAATCAGAGTCTTTGACTATTCCTATATTTATATTTAAAAAAACAAAACAAATTGAGATACATTTATTGAGAAAGAGATGATTCAGAATTCTAGGAGTAACTCTGTAAAACAGGTGTAACCAAAAAATCATCGAAGTTTAATGTTATATTTGTTTCTAGTTTCATATTTTCTAATTAACAAGAGAAAAAGAAAAGAATGTGTCGAACCTGAGAAAGAAAAATAATAAGATTAGGTTCTTCAGAAAAATATATGTGGAGTTTGCTTATTTGATTTTCAGACATTCTTTGTGTTGGATTGTGAGTCAGTATTTTGTCTCGCTTTTCGTAGGCACAATTTCCTGAAAATGACGGAAATGGAGTGATTTTTCGATGTAATAGCTTCAAGAAACGAATTACAGTAGTCTACCGGCTACAAAGGGTTTATTATTAGTTGTTGTGGACTATATTCATATACAAAATCTTATCAGCATAACAAAAATGTTAGACAAATTCATTTCCAGATGAATGATTTTATCTTACTGTTATTGTAACCACACTTTTCTTCGCTGTTACTATTTGCGATTCTGTTACTTCGGTCGCCTAAAATTCAAAACATTAAAAAAAACCGATGAACTATTTACTTACTATGCTAGATTTTCGACACCAAAATATTCTTTTCTGAATTTCAGAATTTGATAACATCAAGCTGATCGGGTTGATGAATGAAAAATTTCCGGAGACAGTCGGATAGTAGAGTCGGAAAGCCTTTAGATCAGTTTTATCTGTATCATCCGCTAGTACAAATTCCCCAATGTAGTAAAAGAAAACAATCATCGAGATTACGATGAGGCAGAAAACGTGAATACTTATTCGATAGTCTTGAGCACGTGATGATTTCCGTGTTCTAACAATTGATGACAGTTGAAACTAGAATCACTCATCGACCTGATCTTACGTGTTCATTACTGTCCGACTTCGACAAAGTAAAATTGAGATTTTTACATACATAACAACAACCGATGTTCCAATAACAAGGAAACATGAGGCTACAATCACGGAAAACACTTGAGCATGTCTCTCTGAAGTAAGCACAAATAACGTGATCTCATTCTCAAAAGTCGCATCGCTGACAATAAAAGCTGGAGAATATATAAGAATCGCTGTTAACCAGTGACCAAGTATGAGTACGAATGGATTCGCATAATTGACAAACTGAAAAATAAAATCTATGTGAAATCTGGAAAACTACTAAATAATTACATAGTTTAGTGATCCCTGTGGTCTGCAGACTGCCAAATATCGTTGAAGTGTTATGTAAAATACACCAACAATACGGCAGGTGAAGGAAAAAGGACCACTGTTGGAGTAAAATATGGGACTTCCATAATCAGAGAGACTGTAGATCAAAGTGTTTCCAATTTCAAAAAATCGGCCAAGAATGAGACTGGTAAACACGGTAATAGTGAAAATATCAGCCAATCCCTGATAAAATAAAAAATTCGTAAATTCAGAAGCTGCTGATGAAAATACCTGTGAGAGGATCAATGTGTAATAAGGACTTTGGAAGTTTGACTTCTTTTTGAAGCGAGTTATAACAATACCAGAGAGAATATAAATGTAGATTGGGATTAATATAGCAGTTTGGATGAGGAATACCATCATTTGCCATGGTAAACAAAGCATGTCTGAAAAACGTATTCGGTATGTACTGCAGCGTTACTAAGAATAATAAGACAGAAGATCTGATTGATTTTGTAGTGTTTGAATGGAAAAACTAAAACTACAATATAAAACTCGGTGGCAGTGATTTAATTTTCAACAATAGTAGTATACTGGTATTCCAGAACTACAGTATTCTGAAGCGAATTATTCAAAAAAAAAAACCGAGTCGAATAATAATCAACGAAAAGTTGCAAGTAGATTTTTCTCTTATCATAAATCTTACTAATTATTCTAGAACAAAACACAAAAAGGAGCTGGGAAAAAACAAGGTAAGGTTTTGTAGCAGAATATTTAAAGAACCTGTTGTTTTTCACCTTTTCATGCGTTGAAATAAAAAGTGCAAGTTTGTTTTTGAGAAAAGCTAATTTATAGATCTCGATAAATATTTGGCAGCATTTTTCATATGAAAAATTTGAAACTGTTTTCCTACTACACTCTTCAAAAACACAACTCCCTTCAAAAATCAAACAAACATAAAACATCAATTCATTGCATACGGCCGCCAACTCATAGATAGCGCAGTAGGGAGATGCATTGCCTCCCAATCTATCCCTTTCTCTTGGCCGCATGTTCGATTCCTCTCATCGCACCTTGCACTCTACGCCTTCCCCTTCAATGGGATTGTATGATTTATAAGGATGCAAAAGTGAATCTGAGAAGTTCGAAGACTGGCGGTTTAGCCCTTATGGTACCTTCAGTTCAAAACTGTCTTCACATTTTTTCTTTGAAAAAAACATATAATATTGTTTAGTTTATTATCTTACAGGTTCAAAGACAAAACAAAGCATACCAGTAAAAAACATGTACAAAAAAAAGTGAAAATGAGTGAGAATATCGAACTTTGAATTTTGTTTTTTTTTAATTCAGAACTAGAGAGAATCACCAAAAATTTGTCTTTCTACAAGTTCCATATTCTCAAAAGGTTCTGCTTCGCCATCAGCCAATAAATCATCTTCCTCATACTGATCGAGACAGTTGATATTAAATGCTTCGTTTTCCTCTTCCAATTCTTGTTTCACCTCGACTCGCGGACTCTGAATTCTTTTCGCCTTATCATTAGTATCGTCATCTTCTTGATTTTCATACAAACTTCTTCGTTGCCATCTAATCGGCGACTCAACAGGTGGTCCACTACTCGGTCTCAATGGTCTTTTCATAATCATATTCGAGCAACCGTATTGAACATTTGGTTTCGGCTTGTGAGGTGTTTGCAAATAATCAGGAAGTTCTTGCTTAACTGATTCTTTTTCTTGTTTCTCCTTTTCTTTTTGCTTTTTCATAGTTTCAATCTCTTCTGAAAGTCGACTCAATTGTGAAGTATAAGTATTTTTGATGGTTTCAATTGTTTGATATATGGCTTCTGTCGTAAGCTCAGCTTGATATAGTGGTTTTTCATTTTTGAGACGGAGCTCTAGTTTTTTGATCTTTTTGTTGGCTTCATTTAGTTCTTCAGTCGATTTTATTCCAGCGTGTCGTATATCATCGTCCTGAAAAAAAACTTGACTAATTTTGAATTATACAAATATTTTATTTAAATCTCAAAAATACAGTTTTTTGACGTTGTTGGCTAAAGTTTTTTTGTCGGAAAGAATTTTCAATCAGAAGTCCCGGCAGATTTTTTATGTTAAAGTATTTTGTATGAAAAATTGCGCATAGTGTTCCAAAAAAAGCATAGTTGAAAAAGTTTGTGGAGGTCGCTAGATTGGTAGAATCCCACTCACATATAAAAAAATGTTAGAATTTATTTACAAACCGGGGAAAATCGGAAAATGGAGCGGACGGCATTGGTTAATTTTTTGGTGCAAACCCAAGATTATTTCGTTTATAATTGCAATTAGGAAATTGAGATTATTTTACCGGCCTAGACCTAACTACACGAACAATTTGATTTTGAAACATTTAGTTACCTTTTTGGCTATCGCAGATTCCAATGCTTTCTTTTCAATTTTCCACAACTCATCTTTCTCTCTATTCCCTTCAACTTCTTTCATTAATCTCCTGGAATATTCAATATTTCTTTTCAAAAAAAATAATAATAAAACCTACTGAATCTCTATTTTCGCAAATTGTAGGTCAGTCTCATACTTTTGCACGTTCAACTTCGACTGTTCAGCCACTTTTTTCCAACCATCGATTCTTAAAAGGAAACATGTAGTTAGAAACAATAGCAATGGAAAAAATGAATAATGTATAATTGTTATTTGGTGAATTTATATTAATCTATTTAGTTGGTAGTTGTTGAATTTAACAAAAAATGACCCGATTACCCTGATGATACAAATGTAAAAAACTTACGTATTCTGAATTTCTCGATTTTTAGCCACCAAGACTTCACATTTTGATTTTAGCTCTGTATTCCGTTCATTCAGCCCATCAGTTTGTTGCTTGATAACATCGAGCTGATACGCTAAATTTTGAATGTCGTCATTTTGTGCCTCGATTTTTGATATTGATTCTAACTGGTTAGTTTCCATAGTTTTGATAGAATCTCTTAATATGTTGTTATTCTGAATTGCAAACATGTAAGCCAATAAAACAAGCTTTAAAAAACTTACAGTCCTCAGTTCTTTGGTGGTATCTACCATTCTTCTCACTTCGTTTTCCAAATCAAAACATCTTCTTTGAGTGTTCATTTTTTGCGTTCCAATATTCCTCATTTCTTGAGACATCATATTCATTCTCTGTTGTGTCATATGATGATTATTCTGTTCGGCCATAAGTTGTTGCTTGAGTCGACCAACTTCCATTTCGAGAAAATTATTAGTTGGTGGATTGGCGATTTGAATTCCAAACTGTGGATGAGAATGATGAGAAGTAGATGGACGTTGAATTCCAAACGCCGGATTGAAGTGTATTTTTGATGGTGGACGTTCATAACTTCGAGATCGTGAACGCGAGCGAGATCGAGAACGGGAGCGTCTGCTTCGATGATGATGCTGAATAAAAAATTGATAACTTTTATTCGTGTTGGAACGTCAAAAAATGTTTAAAGGGTAAAATGTATTTCAATAATTCTCTAGTCTGAAAGAGCTACCGATTGAATGTTTGGAATGCTTGAAAAATAATGCGATGTTCAAAGCTGAAAAAAACCGAAAAATCAGCGAAAAAAAACGTTCAAAGCACTCTCTCTGTTTCACACACTATTTCGTTCAATCGCGTCGAGACCTCGTACAGTACTCTCGAGAGAGTGTGTGGAACAGAGAGAATCAGGCGGAAGCTTTGAACATTTTTTTTCGCTGATTTTTCGGTTTTTTTCAGCTTTGGACATCGCATAATAAAACTGAGAATAGCAAAATGTTCACTATTTTCTCGTGAAAAATTTTTTAAAAATAATGATATTCAGAGTTTTCAGACTTCTCACAAGGAAGAAGTAAACATATTACCGAACTTTGGAATGAGATCAATAACATTCGATAGAGATTTGGTGCTCAACAACTCGCTTCTAACTTTCGCAAAGCTTTGAGCGAAAATTTGAAAATGAAGCTCTAACTTCAGTTTTAAAATTTGAAATATATCTTCGAACGTATATATTTTCATTAGATATATTTTTTCCACAATTGTGCACAAGAACTGTTCCGATAAATTTAAAAATTAAGTTTTAACGACTGCAAACACTTGGAAAATTTACTGATTATATTTTTTCGAAGTTTAACAATTCTAAAAGTCTGGAATAATAAGTTACACCATACCCTAGAAACTTAGCGTTTTATTCTTTTAGCGGAGTTTTCGCAGATGTTAGAAGCATGATATATTTTTCAACATTAATGAACTCTATCGAATCACATAGAACTTCTTAGAAAGTTTTCTCTTTTGTCAGTGAATCTAGTTTTTTTTCAAGTTCTATAAATTCAGAGAGAAAAATAAAATTCTCTTCATTTTTTCTTATTTGTTTTCATGAATATGACATTTAGGGTTTTAGACAAAACCTGGCATTCACACTCTCAAGCAGCTTCTTTTTTCTGCAGATAAATTGATTCTGAGTTTTTATTTTGCAATAAAATTGTGACCTACCTTTTTGTGCCTCCGTCTCTTTTCCTGTGACGATCCCTGAAAATTGGAATTCTGAAATTTTCTGAAATTCTTTTCTGAACTCACCTCACTATCGCTATTCATTCTGAATCAATTCTGTAATTAATACGTTCATAAAACAACCGTTGAAAATTCCCAAATATCTAAATCAGTTACAAACCGCCCAAACTAACACTTTTTTGGTCTTTTGAAAATTCAAAAAATTTATATCCGAGAATCGAAAAAGGAAACATAAATCTGAAAGTCGTCATTTTTCGGTATTCAAAAAATATCATAAAAAATAGGAGAAAAAGAAAAGAAGAGAAACACGAGACATGGTGAGCAAAAAACGGGGGGAAAAAAAAGAAAACAGGGTCAAATAAATAGTTTTATAAAATACACTATTTTAGTTTCATCTAAAGAAATGTAGGGTAGTGGATGGAGGGAGAAAGGGTACGAAATAAATATTGGGACTAAAATGGCGGGGTACTGAAATCTACAAATAGAAAAAAGAAAGAAAAGTGAAAAATGTATACATTAATTTATATGTTTCAGCGGGTTGGAGTTGTTTCGTCTTTTCGATTAGGGACACAAAAAAATAGGAAGAACATTCGGAGTAATTATAATCAATGTTGATAATCGGGAAACCAATGGATTCACAATAGACACGTTACAAGTAGATCTTTAAACTGCAAAAAAACTTATGAATTTGAAAACGAACAAGAGACAATTGTTACAAAAAAAAATGAAAAATAAATAATCTTCCGAACACTAACCTAATAATAAATCCTTTCTGGGCTTATTTTTTACCAGTCGGCGCCGTTCCGCTTTCCGTTCCAGTCGAAGTTTTCTTCACCATTGATGGCGATAACTTTTCGGTTGTCGTATTGAACGCATTGATACAAATACCCGCTTCCTGAAACGAACAATATATCTATGTCAGAAAATGGCAAATCAAGGTTTGAACGATTTTAAAACACTTTTACTTTGGTTTAATTTAAAAAAAAAAAAGATTTTGCCGTTGACGGTCCAAAAAACACATGAATCAGTTTTATTCATTCGAAAACGAAAAGTGAATAAGAAAGTTGATTTCAAGTGAAAAGTGGAATGTATTCAAGGGATTTTTCACAGAAAAGTTTCGTGTTCGTTTCTCATGCAACACGCACGTGCAGTTATTCCAACATTTTTAATGTGGAACTTTTTTCTAAAGATTCCAGATTTAAAAATTCCTTTTAGATCAACTCATTGATTTTAATGTTGAAAAATTCGTTTAAAAAACCCCCCTAACTCGACTCACCTTTACGTAAGCCTGAAGATTCTCCGGGAATAGTGATGGTTTGACTTCACCTCCATTGTCTGGCGGGCTTATTTCCAATGCCTGCATCTTTTTCCAGAACTCATCGCGATCTTTCTCTCTCTTCTTTTCTCTATAAAAATCATATAGATTAATCTTGTTGTGTGATAATCCAAGAATCTTACTTTTGTCGTTCACTTTTATAATTTGACGTCAATTCGTCGAACAATTTTCCGTTCATTTCCATAAACGTTTTCAAAACGTTATAAACCAACGCCACAATTGTCTGATTCCAGTGCTCTTTTGAAATTCGATATAAAGCGGGGAACATGATTGGCATCACTAATGAGCTGGTATCCTCTATCAACGACAATATGTATTCGTTGTTCCAGAAATACAAAGCTCTCTCTGCAACTTGGAAATGCGAACTGCTCACACATTTCGCGAGTTGTCGGAAAAGAGGATCGATAATCTTTTTGAATTGTTCCGGCTCGATTATATCCAAAATCTCTTCAACTTCTCCGAGGAACATCACTTCCTACAAAATATAGTAAATTATAGCTCTTCATGAAATACATGAATTACAATTATATTTAAAGGCTACACCTTCGTTTTCGTTTTATTTATCAATGATATGAACGTGATACAACCGGAAACGGTTATAATGTTCAACTCATGGAAAACCAATTTTTTACCATTTTGGAAATATTTTTCAAATTTGAAAAACGATAATGGTCAGATCTGAATCTCCTAGAAAGTTTTCGTTTAAAATTTCGTTTATTGGTGGAATGTGTTTCAACATTTAAAAAGTTTAGCTTGAAAAATAGGGGGAAATTTTTCAAAAATACGCGATCAGGTAGAAACCTCCGGGTGCAGAGTACCGCACTTGACGTAATTTGAAGTTTTCATAATTCCAGATAGTAGTTTAAAATTACAAACTAGCTTACCTTACTACTACATGTTCTTGGCCAAAACTTCAGAAGAGCTTCGAAGACTTGTGGCGTTAATGAAGAATCTTTTTCGATAAATTGAACAACACAGTAGGCTAGCTGTAACAAAAAGAGAAGGGGTCAGTTTGTAATGAAACAATTTACCTGAGCATGATACAACGATAAACATTTCGGTTTGTGAAGTGGTAAAAGAACTTTGACCAAGAAGACTTTGTGTTCGTTCTTGAGAGGAAGCGCGAATCCGTTGATAATACTTCCCAATATTTCGAGAAGTTCTCCAACTCCATTGAATGAATCCGTTTCATAGACAAATCTGAAAACAATTTAGGTGCTAATTATCATAAAAATGGACCAGCTCACCTCAAGAACATGTTATTAATATGTTTTCTGATGAATGCGCGAAGACCCAAAAACTTTCCATAAATACGATGAAGAACAGTCTTCAGAAAATCGCGTTCTCTTGGGTCTTCGGAGTCGAACAAATCAAGCAACTTCAATACAAACCGTTGATCAATATACTTTTTACCAATTGACGCTTGAAAATCGGGCGACTCCAAGAAGCGCAAAAACAGTTCATAGACGAGTTGAAGATGCGGCCAAGACACTTCAAGAGTCGGCTCATCTTCTTCCGGATCAAACTCGAAGTTTTCTGATGGTGGCAGAACGCGGAAAATGTTTCTGGACACCATTCGAATCACCGCCGGGTATATACTTTCAACAATTGAACCTTTTGTTGTTGTGATATGATCAATCAACTCATTAAGTGCCGATCGCTTGATCTAGAAAAAAATAAATTCAAATTTCGATCCCAATGTTAAAATGTGCTTACCTCTTTACATTTCAACTCAGCAACTGGATCATAGAAATCGAAAAGATACTGACACTGTGTTAACTTTTGAATAACAAGCGCTGTTTGTTCTGACTGTGGAGTATCTGCAGAACACAACGTTTTGATGATAGAATAACCTACAGAATAACTTACCTTTGATCAGTGGCAATTGAGTGAGCTCCTGCCCACTTTCATTCATGAATCGGCTACTAGTACTGATACGTCTGAAAAATTTTTTCATGTTTTTTTTTTTAAATGTTTTACTAAAGATGACAGTTTTTGTTTTTAAAACAATGTTTTAAATTCATGCTGTTAAAAACAAATCATGAATTTTTACTGAACTACTTTGTATTTTTTTTAATGAACTATTTTGTAGAAATACACATACTACAAGCATAGTTTGTATGAACCGTATAAATAAATAAACTACAACAGCAAAACCTTTGCACAACTTTTTAAAAAGATAATACATTGTTTGGTAAATAGTGGATTTTTTGGAATAATAAATCTTGATAAATCGTGTTAGATTTTATATTATTTTTATATTCTAAATTTTATTAGAGAGAATATCTCTATTGTGAAAATGAAACATACTTCAGCCAGTTATTACTGTCTATTAGGATTTTCAAATGTTTCAGTATGTGAACTGAATATTTCAGTACGAATCATTGGGAAAATAATTTCAAAATGAAAACTGTATGATATGTTTTTGAATATTAACACTTCTCTGAAGTAACTTCAGTGTACTTTTTGATACTTTTCGAATAAAAAAAAACTCACAATCTGCGACTCGGTCTTTTACTATGAAACGGATCAATTTTGTCGACAAACTGATTGGCGGTTGCCGATAATTGTCCTCCACCAGTGGCGGCTCCTTGCGTGCGCGGCGGTGGAATCTCATGTCGTTCCCATTCGCCACTATGACCTGAACCGATCATTGTTTTCGACTGTGTCGCTGTTTCTCAACAAATGCAACTCCTCTACAGAATATTCGTATTTTCTGCAAAAAAAAAAGAAAATTACATAATCGATGTGGGCAACGTGATAGTTTTAACGATATGAGAAACCAATAAACGATCAAAAAATTTTGTGGAAAAATAAATATGTAGAAAGAAAAAAGTCACATGTTCCACGAGGCAAAACATGATATTGTGAAGTATTTGAAAAAAAGTGAGAACATGAAAAACAAATCATTTCCATGCAGTCAAACCTCAAAGTCAGAGTACATTATTTGTAGAAAAAACTGAATATTAGCTCTTAGAAAAGATTATCTTGTAACGAGAAATTATGAAACGTCAGGGTTTTACATATATAAAATGAAAGAGGATAATCTTAATAAAGATTGTGATATTTAGTTTTACAGACTTTCAACAACTAAAGAGAAAAATCATGGAGATTTCGCTAAAAACGCGAAAAAAAAATATTTCCTCTAGATGAAAATTACTGATTCCAATGAATAGGAAAATGCATGTTCGCCCACGCTATTGGCATTTTTAATCAGTGTCAAGTGGAAATCGAGATTTTTACTAACATTTTTTTCACAAGTATCGTGAGAATTAGAGCAAAATTTTCATTTATCGCATCAAAAATATGATGTAAAGTGAAGGCGAAAACATTTCTGGTCAATTTCGAACACCTGGGAAAATTGAGTTCGATGGAACGAGAAATACTTTCACAGCAGAAAAACAAATAGCAAATTCGAACACTCGTTTATGCTACAAAAATAATGGATTTTAATCGATTATGAAAGAAACATGAATTGAAAAAGTCAATGATCAAACAAGAGAATAGAGATGTTGAAAATAAAATGAGAGACAGAGAGAAAAAGAAGACCGACACAAAATGAAGAACCGAAGAAAGAGGAGAACATATGAAGAGGGTGTCATAGAAAATAGACAGTTTTGTATTACTATTATTATTTTTATCATACATACATACATATTATGTCATTTTATGGTTTGTAAAATCAACTTTGACTTACAACTTCAGAACGGACAAGTAATTGAATCACGAGTTATTTATTAATGACAAAAAAATGCAACATGTGTCGTTCTGTTTTCGAGTTAAGCGAATGAACATTGAATGATAAATGGTATATAGTACAACGAATATTCATCAGTCACCTTGCGCAGTTTGACAGGTGAAATTTATTGAGTTTAAATTCTGACTTTCATCTAATTGAAGACTAAAACAACGAAATAGAAACTCAAAATGTTTTCCGGGAAACAAATTATTCAGCAGGTCGAAATATTTTATCAAATTTGCTGATAAAAATAAAAACGATCATTAACCAACAAAATGTTGCCAATTTCAAGAACAAACACAAATTTTGTAGTCTAAAAGACTTCGTTGGACGACGAAAATAATCGCTTTTTCAGAATAAAAAAAATTAAATTCGCATTGGTATAAAAGGAAAACAGATGTAAAATGCGCGCACTGGCCGGATAAATCGGCTAATCCGTTTCAACGCCAAGTATTCGAGAGCTCGACAAGCAACATGTTCAAGGAAAAATGGCTTGCTCATATCCCTAGCAACCGAAGAAAAAAACGATGTGTGCATGAATATCTCATTTCGGGAGAGAGAACCAAGGGTGAGGAAATATGGTTTTAACCTTTTTAAAAGTTTTATTTTTTGAAAAACGTGTTACTATATCTTGAAGTTCAAAGTTCCTGAAAATTTCGATAGTTTTTTTAACTAAAAAACAATTGCTCTTTCATAGAATTGAAAGAAAAAATTGAAAATATCACGTTGAAGAGAAGTTTTAAAGTTATATCTGCACCGAATTGAATTTTGCTAAAGATTAAAATTGAAATAACTTTTTTTGTCAGCTTATATGTTCAGCAAATTCAAATTTTATTACAGCATAATCAGTCGACAAAAGTCTGATATAAAAAAACGAAAAATCTGACGAATCGGAAAAAGAAATGTTTGTTGCTGGTGGGAGTTAGAAGAAGAAAAAGAAAAGATGTATCGGGAAAAAAGTGGCTGAAAGCAAGCCAAATTAAAAAGTGCATCAGTCTCGGGTTTTCTTCTCCGAAGAAACATGGACACACATAAATATTCAAGAGCTTATTAGGTATTCAGCGACAAAAAATGAGTAAAGGGATTTATTTTTCGGTGGCCACGGCTGAAAAACGAAAACAGGTGAAATTTTTTGCCGAATTGATTGGTATAATTAATGGTGTGAAAATTAAAGTATTCAAGGGAGGGAGGGAAGGGGAGAAAAAAGGCAGAGGAAGAGACAACAAAGATTGGCTTTTTCAGTTTACAAGCCACATGGGGAAATTTTGAAAAGTGTTTTGAATGATCGATTGGAAAGATGGAACTAATACTTTTGAATAGAGCTGACTTTCGAGTGTTTTTTCGGTGGAAAATAGAAAAAAAATGGGCAGTCTCCTGAAGGAATTCATCAAATTTACCAATTGATAGGCTTTGAACTTCTATTTTGAAAAACTATTGAGTATGGCAAGATCTCACCACCAGTCTTAATTCTCGGAAAGACTTATTTCAATTCGTGGAAAGTTGCGCAAGTTTCAGAAAAATTGATGAGCGGAAAAATATTAAAAACTACGTTTCTCCTGCAAAAACTCACGGAAACCAGACAACAAGAACGATCAAAACAAAACAACAATCATGAAAAAATGAACAACAACAAGTCAAAAAAAAAAAACAAAAATTCGCTGATAATCTGACACTGAGAAGTGAACACGAAAATATGAGAGGGAAGAGACAGTGAGCACTAGTGTTGCACCACCGCACTCTTTTTCCATCTCCTCCTTCGTTTTTCTTCTTCTTCTTCTCCTTCCTTCATTCCACTTCGATTGCATTTCTTTCACTCATGCCTGTCTTTCTTCAAATCGCCCACTATTTTTTCTATTTGTTTCTCTTCGTCCCACATTTTTCTGCACAGTTTATCTTTTACTCTCAAGGTCTCTTCCCCTCTCTCGTTTCGACTTCGAATGAGTGTGGTTAGAGAGCAAAATTGACGAAGGAGGGGCGCAAGATGAAAAGGAGAAGAAGAAGAAGAAAAAGAAAAAGAAGAAGGAGAAGCAGCACAGCGGTGAGACAAAAACGACTTGTTCTAGTTGGTCGCGCATCTCTTGTGCTCAGATGGAAGACGACAGAATATTTGGGAGAAAATGAAGACGCCGGAAGAATTTACGATTTGCCGGAAAATCCGACTCGGGATGCATCCGGTTCACCACCGTTAGCCGTGTCTATTTTATGCTTACTGAGCAGGTTAAACAACAATGTTTTTGCTGAAAAATTAAAAAACCTTGAGCTCAAAAAAAACGATCAAATACGTAATTCAATTTTGAAAAATAGCTGGTAAAGAGGATTTAAAAACAAAACAGATTGAAGTATCAAGGGAAACAGAATAAAATTCACTTCATGCACTGCACGTTCACTGGGAGCATCATAAAAGAAGAAAATTTGAGAATTTTTCAAACTTTATGGCAATTGATATATGAGCTACCCGGAGTACATTTCGACCAGTGCGAGAAGACATCTGCCTCACGTCTCAAAACTTTGATAACAAATGGCAACTCTCACAAATTTAATTACTTCTACAAACAAACAAACAAAAAGAAGAAAAGGGGCTGAAAAAAAAAACAAAATGAAAAAATGAGTAAATCTCCGTAGAGCGCGTTTGTTTGACTAGCGGAAATTCAAAATCACATTTCATCGAGCTTCACACATCAAAGTACACAATCTCGGTCATTCAGATCATTTGCAGCAGAATAAGATCCGCAAACTTATTTAGCAAATATATCTGTTTCAACCACGAGGTTGAAACTCGATATCTATTTGGATAATCCTTTTTCGTCTTTTACACTAGTCTGGAATTCTGTAGAGAGGAAATTATAAATTCGATGATTCATACTATACAGACAAAATTTTCTCAGAAATAACTTTGCATGAAAAAAATACGAGAGCTAATTAAATTCATCAACCCGTAAGAGCCACACCTTTTCGAATCATTTTATCAGATTTCAAAAAAAAAAAAATGGCTCAATTCATGTCAACTTCCGGTGAAATTTTTGCTGGACTTACGATTGCATTGGTGAGTGGAATGAAACAAAGTTTAATCGGCTACACGCGTTTTATTGATAACAATGTTTTCTAGCGTAGAATGAAAATTCATCGAAAAATCGATGTTAGGATCAATTTTTCAAACTGTACCAAAACATAATTTCAAAAAGTTTTCTGTGGGAATAATTGAAGCCGACAGTTGAGTTTTAAATAAAAGTGTTTTGAACCATAGAAGCCGATTATGGCATCGAAAACTTGGTCAAATTTTATCTGAAATGTTATTTGTTAATCACTAGAGTGTAAATACCAAAAATATAAAATATATTACACTGGGATTTTGTGTCACATATTTTCAGACGTCAGAAAGTCACATATTTTTCTTCTTCAATTAACAAGTCTATTGGAAATTGAACTTTACTGTGTGTCATTAGAAGAACCTGAGCTGATCTACGAGCTTTGGTTATAGTAACCTTGCGGATGAGAAGCAAAAAAACTACTTCAGAAATGTTTTGACGGTTTAGGTTTTGACCTGTGAGGACAGACTTTAACCCTGTTTTTCTGATGATATTCCATTCTCATCCATGTTTTCGACGTATAATTTAATTTCGTCAGGGATCAATTCACTAAGATAATCTTGTTTCAAAAAATTCATTAGTGAAATTGTGAACGTTCAGTAATCTGAAAACAATCAAATTAACATGAATAAAACGAAACATCACGAGACTATAGTCCAAACTTATCATTAATATCGATACTGCAATAAAAGGCCCTAATGACAAGGGTGGATAAATGTAATCTTCATACTTTTTTTCAGATAGATTTCATTAGCATTGTTATAACTTTGATAGTTTTTCTCGGATATTTTCTAATCAAAAAACTGAATGGTGTTTTTGGTATTTTCATCCTCAATCAATGTGTATCTCAGTTTTGTGTTTCAATTGGGAACTTTGTTTTTTTCCTCTTTGGAGTAGCTTTGTATGTCTTTCGGAAGCAGGCATTGACCAATGTTTCATTATTTCAGGAACATCGACAAACTTCTAGAAAATTCTTCTGCTTTCGCCACTTTCCAATTATTCGGTCTTCTTCTGATTCCAACACATTGTTTGGCTATTTCCTTGAATCGATTAGTTGCCGTTTACCTTCCACTAAGTTATAAATTTCTATTCACACCAAAAACTATTACAATAATTATCGGCTTATCATGGGTTCTTCCATGTTCTTTTGGCATTTTTGTATTTTTCATAAGTGAGTTGTTGATTACTTTGGGCAATTTTGAAATTTTGAACTTCAGGAGATTGTGAAATGATGTTTATGCGTTGGGGATGGTATTTCACTGCCGTAAGCACGGTAAGAACCATATCAAAATAAGTTCTACTACTACTTTTATTTCAGTCATGTAACGGCGAGATCAGCAGCTATATTTATATTTCTCAAATTCTTCTAGCATTTTCGATATTATTTTGTGATGTAATTACCACAGTAATATTATTCAAAAATAGACGATTAATGAGTAAAACAAATGGTCAAAAAGAAATGGGATTCGCCAAACAGGTCCTAATTCAAGGGGTTATTTTCAACATGCATATAATTTGGTATACGAAAGCCGGTGATTTTTTACCAGGAAGACTAACTTATTGGAAACAATTCTTTTGCTCAACGTTCTCATCAAATTTGGTAAACATAATTGACCCGTAAGTTTCTCTGCACTTGTTATTTTTTCTATTCGTTTAATTTTTCCAGAGCCATTATTCTTATTTTCAACACTGAATACAAGAATTGGCTATTTCCTGAGCCATCTCAACTTCAACACAGTTCTAGAATTAATAGCTTTTATGTAAATTCGTTATTTTGATAAGTGCAATAAATATATAAGTTTAATTACCCGTTATTATATACATCGAAAATTCTAATCCTCGTGCTCATCACCGTCTAAAAGAGGAGATTCTTCTCCATTTTGAATACGTTTCAATGATTTTACATCAGCAATAAATCTTTTTGCGATTGACAAAATCGCCAAGCAATTCTGAAAGAAAACAACAAACTATGATTCAAAAAATAAACTATGACTTACCAAAATCATAAATACATAAAACACGGTCTCCCATCCAAAGTCTTCTTGAATTACTGGAATTAGAACTTGACCGATAGCTGATCCAGCAGAACCGGTTCCATCGAGCAATCCGGAAACAGTTGACATTGCTTGCGTATTTCCGGCAAGTGCACGTTGACTTCCAAGATCAATTGAAATTGATCCAACGATGAGGTTATATGGTCCAGAAACAGTGAATCCGACGGTTGTCATCACTAATGCGTTCCATAACATGTGTGGTCCTGGAATAAAGACATTATCAATGAATTTAATAAAATTCTGCATCTCTAATTAGGGAATGACTTTGATTAATAATTTTTATGTGAAGATTTTTAAGCAGTTCACAGTTTTTAGTTCAATATTCAGAAAACGTTGACAATTTTTTAAAAACTTGGTTTAGATTTTCGAAAGTTCCGAGATCACAACTCGGAACTTAGTCTCAATTCCGTTCAGGTCCATATTTTAGAACTTTTTAAATTTGGGAATGTTTAAATGTTATGTTTTTCGCAAACTTTTCTGTGATAAATGTTTTAGAAAACTTTCTTTTCTTGAAATTTTTTTTAAATTCAAATTTACAGACAAAAGGAAGAGTTCTTTTTATTGTGAAATTGCAGAAAGATGGCACTCTGTAAATTGAAAAACGAGAGAAATCAACCACATTCACAAAATCTCCCATTCCTTCAGAGGCTAGCGTGGCGCGTCGCCTGCTGCCGTTTGAAAAAACACAATCTTTTTGAGAGAGACATCAGAGTAAAGACGCACGCGACGCTCCACGCTCGCATCTGAAGGAATGGGAGATTTTGTGAATGTGGTTGATTTCTCTCGTTTTTCAATTTACAGATTGCCATCTTTCTGCAATCTCACAATATCGAACGTACTTTTTTTCAAATTGAGGGCATTGTTTTATGGGGTGATTTGCACTCAGTCATAATTACTTATCAAGTGACGAAATGTATTTTCAATTTTTTTAAGAGCAAATCGTTTACAAGACTCGAAACTTCAAACTTACCAATATGAGCATAAGTGTAAAGTGATCCAAGAGAGCAGAACAACATTCCAACAATCAACGGCGATCGTTTTCCCATTTTATCCGTAATGTAACCACCGACAACACTTCCAATAATTCCACCAAAATCGTACCAAATACTCAATTGATCCGCTTGCGATTCTTCCCAATGATAAGCGTCTGTTAAATAAAGAGGCAACCAGAAGAAGAATGCGTAATTCACTAGTTTCAGGCAGGCATTGCAAATACAATACTGAAATTTTGAGCAAATTTTTTGATCAGCTTCAGTTTTTATTACTTACAGCGAGTACTCCGGGAAGCAAGATAGCTTTGATGAGGCTGATCGGTTCTCCATGTGAAACGGGCTCGCTGCAAAAATATATTGACTATTAAAAGGAAAGCATGTAAACATGCAATTCACACATTTTTAGCTTAAAAAATGTCACTCTTCGAAAACTGAACACCACAACACTACTAAAAACTAACTTTTGGCTATTGGCTCTTCTCATTATGCCAATTCTATGATGTCTAAACCTGACAAAACACAAAATCATCACAAACATATAGACATAATGGATACCTATTGTTCGAACTTTCGATATTCTCATATGTCGGATCTGATGGCCTCGGTTCGATTGCAACTAAAACAACAAACGCGCCAACAAGAATTAAGAGGGAGTTGAGCAGAAACGTGTACTGTAACAGGGTATTTTTAATCTTTGTTATAATATGTTGTTTGAAAGCTCACCTCATAACCTAACGGGAGAACGAGAGCAGTGAAAATTGAGCCAAAAATGTTTCCTACTGGTTGACATGCGGCCCAAGCTCCCATAATGAATCCTCGATTCCCTTTTCCGAACCAATTAGCCATTATAGCAATTTCACTTGGCCAACCGCAGGCTTGAACAAGACCGAATAAAATGTAAGTGAAAATGTAGTATGGAACAGAGTAGAAGTTTAGCCATTTTGGAAGGGTTCCGAATAATGTGAGCTGAGAGAAACAAGAAAATAGATTTATTTTCAATTTGAAATACTCACTGTGATTGCAGACCCGATCATGCCTGCGGCTACAACAACTTTCGGATTCAGACGATCACCGAGCATTCCCCAGAAGAACAATGCCGCAGCGTATGCTGTCATGAAAATCGCGTCCAAAGATCCTAAGAAATGCTTGGCATCTGCATCATGAAGAAACAACGGTTCATGTGTTGTGTTGCTCATCCAATCTACCATTATCGAAGATTTCACGCCACTCAACGCTTTTCTGCTCGCATGGTATAACCCGTAACTGAAAGGAAAAAAATTTTTTAATAATGAATTGAAAAGGGTTCAACTTACCTCGTAAAAGTTACGAAAAATACAATGGCCCGTTTAGAGGACATTGTTACCTGAAGAACCATCGTAATGTTAACTAATCAATGCAGTGCAAAAAGCGACTAACGATGAGCGGCTGATAAGAAATAAGGTCAGACAAATAGTGGGCAAAAGGACTAACGAACTCACTAATTTCGTTGAAAAAATTAAACTGATATGGCTACACGAAAAATATTTTTTAATTTCAAATAACAACGATTTTTCTGAATTTTTATTGTTTAATGAGTGTTTTATTGACTATTCTGAAACATATGAGCAAATAAAACATCGAGTTATGTATTATCTGTAGATTATGAAATATTTTCATTTTACAGATTTTTTATTATCGAATGAATCATATTCAAATTTTACGAAATACATTTTCTAGGAAACTTTTTGTTTAGGAAACATTGGCCTTAGAGAGGAAATTGGAAGAGAACAACCAAATGTGGGGTAAAAACAACTAATTCATATTTTAAAAGTGTTTTTACAAACTAAAAACGTTTTATTGTTGCGAATTTATGCGAAAAATTTTTAAAACGAGGACAAACAAGAAAAAAACAAAAAGAAATAATTATATTGATCGAGGGTCGAGTTGGTTTGTTCGTCCATATTTCTACGGCACCAGTTTTTTTTGTTTTCAAAAAAGAGGGCCAAATCTAAAAGGTTTTCTGAAAGGGTGTTTTTTCTCGAAAAAAGGCTAACATTTCAAAGACTGCTATTTTTCTGAAAGGGTATGAAATGCTAACGTTTAATCTCGGATAATTTCCCGCAACATTTGCGGCTCTACCCGCAACATTTGCGGGCGTCCCCGCAACTTTTGTGGAAACTCAGCCCGCAACGGTTGCGGGCGGAGCCGCAACATTTGCGGGTCGGTTGCGGGTAAAACACAACACTTGCAAATACAGAAATTCTCTACTTTTTCATCCGCAAATATTGCGGGCAGTCCGCAAAAGCGGGCCTTTTGCGGGAAATTATCCGAGTAGCTATTAAAAACTGAAACTTATTTGTTCACCAAATTTAATAATTGTTTTTGGCATCAAAAAGGTTTTGGTCATTTTGAGCATGTAGATTTTTCTTTCTTTTTTTCCTCTAATTTCGATATCATTTCGTTGTGATGTGATTTTATCCACTTTCCAAAAACAAAACATTCCGCATCTGGACGGATCGCATATCTCTCGGAAATTCAGAAAATAATTGATTCCAATAAAAAAATCTTTATTGTAAAGAAAAAAACGTTTTCGATGTTTTATGATTTTTTTAGTTTATAAAAACGAAAATTAGTATGTTGTAACTCTACTGATAGACGCAGTCCTGCGTTTTGTCAATTTTCGAATCCAAATAGTGAATTCTGCATTGAAAACAAAAAGCACCATTCTGTAAAAAAGACATTTCAAAAAATTTTTGGTAATTTTCGATAAACATACGTGTCAAAAATATGCAACATGTTGGCTGGAAACGATGTGGTCCAAAATATTTTCCATTTCTCAGAAATTGCTGGAACCAATTTATAACCATACGTGTATCCAACACTGAAAGCCATGAAAACAAATCCTTGGATGATGACTTGCTTAGCGAACATCGATTCTCTTTTTTGAATGTATTCACTATTCACTTTGAGGACTCTTTTCTAAAAAAAAGTTTCTTTTGTGAGAAAATTTCTTCAAAAAACAAAAACTTACTCTGAAAAAAACGAGCAAAATCATAGTGATAATATCAAAGAAGAAAATGAGATAAACTAAAGTTCCTTTCGTTGCGTGGAGTAATATGGCCATTTTGTCGCCACACGTATCATTGAGCACAAATGAGAATATCCAGCCATAGTGATAGAACTTGTAACCACAATTATCTAGGCATAAATGAAAGTTAAAATAACAATGAAAAAGGAGATACTTACAATAAAAACATAAAAATACCGTATAAATAATTGGGACAACCCAACATGAGAAAACATAAGCGCGACGGAGGTTCAAATCGAAAATATGAACATAATTGAGAGGAGCGATTAGTGCTATTAATCGATTTAAAGAAATAGAGAGGTAAAGGGAGAGGATGATTGGAACAAGGCATAATGAAAATAATCCAAAGATTTGAGAATTGTAAATCACAGTTTTTATATCACTGGAAAATTTCAACCTCTATTGTAAATTATTGTAGGGCAAAGGAGTTTTGGGTCCGTTTTAGAGAACCGGACTATTTCAAAACTCACAATAAAACTCCAAAAAGATAGAAGCTCATACTATTCAAACAAGCAGTTGTCTGTGCAATAAGTTGATACTTCGTCAAATAACCAAACGGGGAACTCATCGATCTAATTTTTCCACATCCATAAATTGCAGTAAGTGCCATGATCAATCCGATGAAACATGGAATAACAACAAGAAGTGCAGCATAAATATCCTCCAGATTTTGAGAATATCGATCTCCACTGTTATATACCGCGTCGCTATACATTATCTCATGTTTTTTAACTGCAAATGAGAAGATCAAGTGTGCTGTCAGGGGAGTTTCAGTAAAAAATATAAAAATATTGTCTGTCTAAAAGATTAATTAGACTGGAAAAGTGAGAATGATGTAAAATCTCGCGAGGAATGATGTCGAGTTACTCACAATTTTTGTGTGGAGTGTGATCTTCTAAATAATATGAAATTTTTCAAAAGTAACAAAAAAGATCCGAAAACAGAAAATTTGGGGTAAACTTTTCGGGCTTAGCTTATTGATAGGAGCCAAGTTTGAATATCAGAAACGATCTCTACTTTTCAAATAAAAAATCTAGAGCCTGGCCGCCTAAAGATAATTGTTCATATTTTAACTGCGGAGTTTTCGAATACTATAATTAAGAAGTGTGATATGAGACGTTGATAAACTTTTGATTTTTGGAACTCTAATTTGCAGTTTTTATGCATAAATATAGAACATTATTCATATAGTTAATTGGAAAAGGTTCGTTTTTGGATGAGAAAATAAAAACAGAAAACAGTTGATTATGAAAGTTGAAACTACAGTAAGCCAGCATCAGATAGGTAATACGTACTCTATTGATCTGGTGTGATATTTGGATAGTCTTGAACCGGTTTTACCCATAAAAAAGCTTGAATTCCAGCTTTTTTCCCGGCCAGGATCTTATTCTTAAAATTTTTTGTAGAAAACATTATGTTTGATCAAAAGTATCAAAAAGCTGGTCTGGGGGTTTTTTTTTGAAGAGCCTAGTTCAGTCTGGTCTGAGTTAATCTCCTTATCGAGCAAAAATTTCAGAAATTTCGTTGTAGTTCTTGACATGTTAAATCGAAATACAGTAATCCCAGATTTTGTCTCAATTTTTTCATTCAAAAAAACCTACTGCTTTTCATTGAAAAACGTGAGAGATAATAAGATTTTGTTATGACTAGAAGCTTCTTCTATGAACTTGTTTTCGATAATAATTTCCTAATGCATTCCTATTTACATATATTTCGAAAATTCCAAAAAGTACATTTTCAAAATTCAAACATCTAATTTCATTCACCTCATGTTAATTTTTCGTAACCCTAGAACCAGTATCCATTGTCCAAATTCGCATCGTGCTTTGATTATTATAAGAGCAAACTTTTCATTATTGACACACTTTTGAAAGTTAGAACGAAGGAGCAAGAAAAAAAAAGAACTCTTTTCATATAAGGAAAACAAAAACAAAGACACGGTTGTTGACTTTTCGAGCGGATTGTGAGACTAATCTTTGCTTGGTCATGATGTTATGCGAAACATAATGATTGTTTGATAATGATGATGTGAGGTTAGGTTTTTTTTCGCGAGGAAGAAGAAGAAGAAGACAAATAAAGATTCTCAGATGAGTCAGTGTTTCAATACTAGAAGTGAAAAGGACGGGCCGTCCCTTCGAACTGACCAGGGGTAGTACCTAAAAACTACTCCTGGACGGACTCAAGTATTATTTGAATGGTACACCGATAAGAAGATAATTTTCACAAAAATTGTATATCTACATGAATATAAGTAGACTGCTTCAAATGCATGAAAATGTTCTTCGTGTGCTTGGTATTTGGAAAGTACACCTCTCAAGGAACACTAATCAATTAAAAAACATTTCAAAGTTCAAAAACGTACATGTGCCAAAGTGTCTAGGGCCTAACTTGTCGTTTGAAAATAGATTCGTTTGATGAAAATCGAACTTTCATTATAACCTGGAAAAATTGTGTTTCAGTTTCAATTGAAAATGTTAACAAGAAAAAGAACATTAATATATAGAAAATATCCTCAAATCGGGATACAAGCAACCTATACCACATCAAAAAATAAAAACAAGAATGAGATAACGAAGAAAACTCAATTTTGTTCTTTGCAATATTTGGTTTTGTGTAATTCCAAAACACTTTATATGACTTTTATTTGCACAAGATCAAAGTGATATCACACCCTTGAGTAGAAATTGAGTAGCTTCACCCAGATGCCCCTGAGAAAGTTCTAAGAGCAACATTCATCCATCTTGTGGAGTGTGAAGTTTATGTTCAAAGAAAGAAAAAACATTGTGTTTCAAATGGACGTATGTACATGTAAAAAATCGTATTTCCTTTTTCATTTTGAAGTTCCAGTTTGTGCCTCAGGTATTCTTGAGAAGCTTATCTGTGAAACCATTCTGTTCAGAGTTGGTATACTTTTTATGAGAATTTCTGACCCAATTTTTCTGGACCAATGTTTTGCTTCGAACTTCCTCCTATATCCTAGTATAGGAATCCTAGATACACCTAAGGTTCACAGGGTGAAATAAGGATTCTAGAAAACACTAGAATTATATTTTTCAGTAAAAATTCAAAAATAACGAGCCCAGGAGATGTTTAAACACTTCTGATCATTTATTAGTGATGAAACACACCCTGTCAAAAGGTAAATGAGTGAGAGGGAAGACGTGATATGGAGACGCAGACATGTTCATTAGAGCGAGAATACACATGTTCATTTCCACTTTTTGTTGCAAAAAATTTGGAAATTTCACTAATCGGTTCACGTTTTTATTTTGATCGAACAAAAAAAGTCAATTTCTTCAGCTTTTTTTTTTGAAAATTCACAGAAAAGGTGCCTTTTTTTGGAAATGAAATGTCCAACATCAAAAACGTGAGAATAAATTTGTAAAATATCTGTTCTTTTTGAGACAAGGTAAAATTAAATGCGAAAGAGCGTGTTTGCTTCAATAGTACAGTCTTCGCCTCCACTCACGTCCTCCCTCTCACCTATTTCCCATTTTTCATTGGGCTAACAGGGTGTGGAAAAGTTTGTGTAGACCAATCCGATGTTTTCTGATACCTTCTTTCAAACTAGTTATATTTCTAGTACCCATATGTTAAACTGAGAACCATAGTTCATTTTAGGAACCTTATATCTTCTAGAGACCCGTTTATTTACAAGGGAGGTTCGCGAGCTCGCGGATTCAAATTTTTTTTTCAAAATTGTACATTCATAGAGTTCAACCTCCTGATATTTATGACGTTTTCATTTTTTTCATCTGCCGGGAATTTTTGTAAAAAGAGCTATGAAGGATAAAAGTTGTTTCATTTTCTATTCCAGTTTTCTATTTCTATCATTTTGATCTGGAAATGTCTGATTTTCTCATTTTCATTCACTATTTTCTCTGATAGATCGAAAAATTTTCTTGCGAACCATACTTCGTGCACCGGTAATCTAAAAAACCTTGATAATCTGTAGTCACCTGTAGGACTACAACATTTCGGAGATCAAAAAAGTACATAATGGCTACTACTGTAAATAACCAACTTCTTCTTTTTTTCTCATAAACATCATTCACAAACATGCATTATTTGTTTAGTTCTAATCATTTTAAATACATGATGTCATTTATTTTCTCTCGATCAACTTTGAAGAAGTTCATTCAATCATTCAGAAACCTGAGCTCATTGCTCTTCGAAAGTGAACATGTTCTTCTTCATTTCAAATAAGAAGGAGATGTATTTCAATGGAATGTACAGCAACACAAAATACAATACATTTGCATTTCAACAACAAACAAGAAACTCCTCAAACAGTTTGCTCCGCCCATTTTGCGCTTTTCCGCGTGCGCGCGCGAGACACCGCGATCATATTTTGCTTCCTCTAACGAATACTTTTATTACTTTGCGTTTTCTGCTCAAAGAGATATGAGCAAGAACAAAAATGATGAGTTAAGTGTGGATCCGGTGATTCGAATGGATGCTGGACCATTACCAGATAAAGAGAAAGACTTTGATAATTCAGGTAAGTCAATGGGATATTTGAAAAGAAGAAGATGGTTTTTTTTTCAGTGGATAGTTTTAGTTTATCTGAAGAAGATGCGGAATTCACAAATTGGAAATTGATCTATATCACGGCTATAGTTTCATTTTTGTGTGCAATTGAAGGAGCGGCAGTTCATATGAGTGAATGGCCATATATGAAACAGGTACTGTACTTCTAGAAAGTTGGTATTTGAGAATTCACAAATTTGTAGTACATAAATAGGAATTTTCAGGTTTATCAGTAATTCTGGTAGATTAATTGGTAAACCAAGAGATTATCTCAAAATGTGTTTCCTCTCACTAATAACATTTTTTTCCAATTTTTGGAACAGAATTAGAATTTTAAAAAGTTCGAAAAACAGGCCAGATTTTAAGAGTAACAAAAAATCAATAGTATGGACTTGTATACTAAAATTGTCTCTTGAAAGCAGGCCAGGCTATTTGAGCTTGGCCGAGATGGGCCGCATATTTTTTTGTGAGTGGATAGGGTCCGCGGTCTGAATTAAAAAAAAAACTTTTTTCAAACCCGGTAAATCTGTGAACTCCAGACTAACTTCACAAATTTTTCCATTTATGGACTCACTTATATACCATACTACAAAGTTGGTATTTTTTCAAATCCGAGGAGAATTTTATTATTTTTTCTGAACATCATTGAAACATTTTGGAATCAACAAACACTAAAAAGTTTGCCCAGTTTTTTTTTGAACTTACACAAGTTTTTTAACTCACAATCTTTGAATTCCAGATCGATCCTGAAGCCACTGTCAAATTCGTTGGTATCTGTGGTAGTGCTTCAAAAGCAGCTCACGCTATTTTTGTCCTCGTTTTCGCTAGTTGGAGCTTCAAGTGGAAAACTATAAAGTAGCCTTTTTGACTTTCAATTTTTGTTCACAATCACCAAATTATTTGTTTCCAGAGCGCCTCTGATTGCTGGTCGTATAATAGCTATTTTCGCCTGCATCCTTTTCTTAGGTGTGGAATATTTACCATCAGGAAGGCGATATTTGATGATGGTTTGTTATATTCTTTTCGATATTTCTGGAAGTGAGTCAGAGAACAAAAACAACAATTTGGTAAACACACTTTTCAGGCTCACCTGTAATTCTTCGAGCATATGTCGCAGCGATCTCTGCTCCGAAAGATCGAGCAAAGGCATTTGCAACAATGTCCCTCTCTATGGTATTGTCTATTATTCTCGGTCCATGTAGGTTTCCTGGTCTACTTGAACTTGAACTCATAACTCTTTTGCAGTGATCCAGCTCATTTTCACCAAGATTCCTTATCCTGGTTGGGAAATAACAGAGCATTTGAAGTTCAATGTGTATTCCGCACCAATATGGATTGCGAATTCAACGAATTTTATTTCAATTGCGATTATTATATTTGGATTGGAAGAGCTTCCAAGAAAGGTCAAGAGTAAAAAACGTGAGTTGAAGAAAAAATGCTCAAGGCCCTGAATTAGAGAAGCGGACTAGGTCGGAAGTAGACTAGGCCCGTGACATTTGAAAAATTGAAATCAATGTTTCCTGAAGCGGTCCTTATCTGACTTTCATTAGATTCTAAATGATAGTTCTTGAATCATATTTTAAAAAAACTGATCCAGCCTAAGAAAATCCTCCCAAAAATTATTTCTGAGCCTTCATTTAGTGAGTTTTTCTGGAGCGGTCTGATTCAGGAATTATAATGCTGAACTGGATAAGAGTCTGGTCTCGTCCTATTCATGATTTGATCCAATTAAAAGCTTATGGCTCGAGAAATGAGCTTGAGCCCACACTGGATAGTCCGCAAAAACTATTCACCCTACACTCAAAACCACCACTCTGAAAATATTAATTTCAGCCAAGAAGCCATCAGTCTTCGAATGGGAAGGATTGAAACTGCGAATCGCTAAAGTCAAAAACTCCAACATTAGTTGGATCCTTGTTTTCGTTATTTGGCTCGCTAAATGTGGAAAGACCCTCGCATCCAGATCCCTGGGAACCCTTCTACCAATTATTATGATGTCAAACTATGGCTGGACAGGAATTCAGACAGTTCGAATAACATCAATTCTCATGGGTGGTTCCGGTCTTCTCTCAACTTGTGTTATTGGAAGTTTCATGTTCTGCAAGCTTGCTACAGTGTAAGACATTAACTCTCACATAATTTAAAAAGTGAGATTTTTACAGAATAAGCCCTCGATACATCTACTTATTCGCAACATGTCTTTTCACATCTCTCTACGCAGTTACCTACCCATATCCAACTACTGGAGTAGAAGTGCAAATGTACAATTCAACTGAGGGAACAGGCTGTGATCCTTCGAAATATACATGGTGTGAGACTGCATTGGCACCACAACCAATTCTATTTTTGTCATCAATGGTGTTCGTTTTTGGAATGACAATTCCGGCAACTGGCATCAGTTTGGATACGATCTATTCGAAGGTTTTGGGTAATATTGATCAAAGTGTGATGCAAGGAGCTGCAGTTATTCTGGATGATATTGTGCTGGTCGCTGCTCCAACATATGCTTCGTGAGTTGGAAGAGGTTACAGGGTCCGATAGAATCAAGCCAAAAACAAAAACTACTTCCGTCCCAATTTTCAACTTTCAAAAAATTGGTTCCGATCAAGTCATCAATTCGAGAGAAGAAAATTTCATCATAAGCCAAATTTTTGTTTAGACTTCACAAGCTTGAGTTATCAGTCATATCATTCAAACATTTTTTGCAGCTATGTGTTCACTGCCTTCGGCGTGACACCAATTTGGATTGCAAACGCTTCAATTATGCTGGCTGTTATTATAATGTGGAGTATCATGTTGCCGAAATTCAAAAATTATTCATAGAAAATGTGAGCATAACTTTTGTTTGGTCAGTTATTATGTATATTTTTAACGGGTGTTAATGATGAAATATTTTTATTTGTTTTATTGTTGTTTTTTTTTTCAAAAAAAAAAAATCGATAAGAAAGTTTCAAATTGACAGCCGGTTGACATGCATCTACATAGTATTGAATGTTGAATAAATAGCGACAGTTGTGAAAAAAAACGACTTCGAATAATCTGAGCTGTCACAAGTAATATTTATGGATTTATTATTATTACACTCATGTTTACACCATGGTGGTTTTGTTCATCGATTGACGTTTTTTTCATTTGCATTTGAATTTTTCATTGCTCATAATATAATTTTTAGATTTCATGATTTTTTTTTGTACTATCGTTTCACTTTAAAGAAAGCCGAATGAGTATGAAAAACAAAACGAGAAAAAATTTGAACTTGCCGCTTGTTTTGCATATGCGTCGCGTGTGTGCGTTGCGGTTCGAATAATTATTATACACCATCTGTCACTAATACGAGATTTCAGATAACAAGCTTGGTTTTGAACTACATACTAACAATAATGGATATTCGCTTTGAAGTGGATTTATGTGTAAGTTGTAACATATAAATGTTCATTTTTATGTGCTTCAAAGGTTGACTGCGCTTTTTCTTTCCATAAAAGTGTGCATTTCTGCGTCATATTTCGTTCGTCATATTGGATGTGTGTGCACAATTTTTCAGTTTGTCTTTTTCTCAAAAAGTAATATTTATCTCGGATTTCACAAAGTCTTTTTTAACTGACTGGTATCACAAAACGAAAAGGGTAGAGAAAGGACAACACTTGTAATGATGACTTAGTCGCCCTTTAGAACTTAAAAAATATAATTTTGAATTGTGAAAAATTTCAGGATAAGGATGACGATAATGTGCAAAACTTCTTGCTCAAGAAATTGTTCGAGACACCAGAGGACAATGATAAACCGCGTTGGGGGACATACAAAAAGTTTCTAAAGACTACGAAGAAACCTGTTCAGCATGCAGAAAATGAGAAAACAGCGTGCCAAGCTAAAGAACCCATAATAAGTGGCCAAAACATCGAGCACAGAAAAAGTATTGGAGATTGCGAAATTTCGAAAAATCATATCGAACATGAAAAGACTCACATCCAGAAACCGTAAATCCCTTTCTAAGAATCGAACTTTTGCTTTGGAATAAATGTTTTTTTTTTCAAGTTTTGTATGGAAACAATGAAACAGATGGAATAGAATATCGGGTTCAAAACATTAATTGTACTCGAATATAAAAAAACAAGCCGAGTCCATTTCTTTCGAAAGTCATCCTGTAATAGGGTACAAAATTAGATGCCTATTTGGATAGGTCGAAAGGCCAACGTTGCCCATTACTTCAATTTAGACATTCTATTCAGAAGATAATTTTTCACGATGTTCTTCCTAAAAACCTTTCCTAAATTTCGATTCTAACAGGCCTGAATAGGGCCACTCGAAAAAATCAGTGCAGTTAAACCCGACCAAGCTTAAAAATCGAGAAGAACCTTTAAACCAGGCTAGTCAGGCTAACAAAGAGGAAAGACCGAGTTTGGCCGAAAAAGTTATATTACTGTCAGTTCTTTTTCAAGTTTGTTTCTCCTTTCTCTGATATTCGATCGTCCTGCTTCATTCCCGATAATATTCAAATGCTCCCGACTCGTTTAGCGAAAACAATCTAATAATTATATGTAATGTTTATGTGGTGTTTATTTATTCAATTGGAACCGCCTAGCACCAGCCGGTCCGTCACCATTTCCTTCTCCTTCTTCTTTTCCTTTTTTTTTCTTCAACAGGCTGCACAAACAACACAAAACAAAACAAAAACAAAAACAACGAGGGAGAAGGCTCTGTTGCACCTTTTTTTTTGATTTATGAGATTATTGTAAAAAAAAGTATCTCATTTTTATAACTTTTTGTTCTGCTCTGTTCTGTTTTGTTATGATTAGCTCTATTGTTTTGTTTAATTTTCGTTGGGTTATTATTCTGTGCTTTGAATTTTTCTCCCCAATTGAGGGATAATGTGGGTGGTTAGCTAGATAATGGGAGGATTCGAAACATTATGATCTATATTTGTCTGATGTTTTTAGTTTTTACTAACCATTTAGACAATCTGAAACGGAACTGAACCTATTTTTGAAAATTTTGAGTCAAACGCAAAAATTAAGGCAATACGGAATTTAACTGAATTAGATCAGAGAGTCTGAAAAGAAGGAGGTTCAGACAAATTCGTTTCAGTCGAATTTTTTCGGTTCTAGGTTCGAGATTTTTACCTGGCATATTTCAGAAAATTTTTGGGGTCGTTTGGACCATTTCAGTGACAACTACTTTGGGTTTCAATCAAGGATCGATTGGATTTGATTTTGAAAATTCGGAAACTGATTACCTAAAATGAACCTGGTCAGAAAATACTGTTTGTTTTTCAAGTTCTCCTGAATCAGACCTAACAACCAGTAAGAAAGAGATTCAGAAAGTTCGATAAGCTCAATTCTGGAAACCCTACGAAAAATAGGGACAGGTTTATTTTTTTCTGATCGGGTCTGTTAGTTGGACCAGCTCTGATTCAGGTATTTCAGTTATGGATCGGCTCGTAGATACAAGGTTTTTGGGCTAAAATATCTCTTTTTGTGATTTTTTACATCTCAAAATTTTTTTTACTCCCAAACCTAAAAAACCAATTTCAAATCCAAATCTCATTTTTTTCACCAATTAGTTTTTGTTGTTTTTATTTCGATCTCATCTTCAGACATACCTTCTGACAGATGGTAGCGGTTTCCTAACATGTCTCTGATGTCTCTTCATTTGACACACTCTCTTGTTATCGGATATTTTCTAATTACCACCCTCAAATAGACACACCAAATAACAAATATGGAAGTGAAATGAGGAGAAGGAGGACGATGTTGTAAGGTTTCCTACGCTAATTGTTTGGTTTGAACATTTGAAAATTTGAATATGGGTGAAATATGATCGAAGTATGTTTGAGTTATAGAAATTTTTGAAAAACAAAATGAGAAACAGAGAAAATTTTTTTTTTGAAGTTCAGCAAAATAAGGTGACAGGATAAAAAACAGGGTTCGTTTCAATTTTTTCTGGACATTATCCAGTGTGATTTTTTATGATGAAAATCTGAGAGTTTTGAAAAAAAAAATGTATGTTACTTATCAAGTGTATGAAGTTTTAAGCCACCTTGTAGCTTTTTGAGGCACACTGTATTTTTATAAAGACAACTTGTATTGTTTTAGGATACCCTGGTTTTTTTAGAACCACCCTTCATTTTTTGGGCGACGCTATATTTTTAGGACTTCCCGTATTTTAGTGGTTGGTTTGTATTTTTGAGGTGCCGTGTGTGTTTTCTTTTTTTTGGCTTCCCGTATTTTGGAACACCCTGTATTTTTTTGGGGACCCCTGTGCTTTGGGATACTCTCTGTTTTTTAAAGTATAGGGAAGCAATTTTTGAGCTTTCCTGTATTTTTAGGGCACCCTGTATTTTTTTTGGGGCCCTATTTTTCATCGAAAAACCCAGAAAACTTTTTTTTTTTTCAAAATTCCGCTTTGGAAAATCACTCTCGAAAAATTCGCTTTTTTACAACATGAAACTGATATATTCAAAATTCGCCAATTCATTAAGTTCGAATTTCAAACTTCAAATTATTTCTTTTCAATCACCAACTTTGCACTCTTTTTAAATACAAAAATAATTATAATAGCATGACATTTCTATAAAAACAAAAGCATTCTTCTTCTTCTTCTTCTCCTTTTTTTTTTTTTTTGATTTTTGAATTTGTTTATGGTGCCAGCTGTCACACCTTGTTTCTCTATTTGCTTTTATGGTGTTATCAATTTGATTTGGTGTGAACCCGGATTATTCTTCTTCAATTGTATCACTAATAGAACAATTGACAAAAAAAAAATAATTTGAGAAAAAATCAAATTCAAATTTTCAACATTTTATTTTATCAGTAATTACATAAAGGTGTTATCAGTTTCTTTGTTTCTTTTTGCTACTATGTGGTTCTTTTTTTGTTGTACTGTTTATTGTTCAAATTATATGGTTCTAGATAGCATTTCTTCACGCCATCAAATTTTTTTTTGGTGAACACCCTTTTTTTGATACATTTATTCGTGTTCGGAAAAATATTTCCAAAATCTGACCAGGTAAAAAATATAAGACTTTCTCAAAAAATGAAGCTTCAGAGCGAAATTAATGATTCCTGAAACGGACCCTATGAAAAAAGGGCTATTTTTTCATCTAAATCGGATCCAACCAGACCTGTATTTTCTGTTATTTTAACAGGTCCAAACTGGGTGGTCTGTTCAGAGTTTTGCCAGTCAGGGTCGCCAACTCATATTTTTTACATAAAATTTGCACATTCATGGAGCTCGCTCTCCTGATTCACATCCTGTATTTATTGTTAACTTGTTGTTAAAATCTTGTGAGAGGAGTTATGACGTTTGGAAGTTATGGAACCCTTAAAAATCTTCGCTGACCTACACGTGAAATTAAATTGTATGTTAAAATTGAATTTAGTTTTTCATAAATACTTGGTACAATGGATATAGCAAAATGTTTTCACAGAAATCTCCGGTGACAAAAAAAAACATGATGTTGATCAGGAGATCGAGTCCTATTAGTGTGAGAAACTTGAAAAAAACATCTAAATTGGTGATTGGTTGAACCTCCCTTGTTAATACTTAATTTGATGCAAAGATATTTGTGAACTGAATTTTTTTTTTTGCAAAAATGTGTGCTTCTCGTTTTCAAAGGGGTTAGTTCAGGGTCCGTTTTAGGGTCTCCAACTTTAAGCCCAATTTTATTGGACCCTGTTCTATTAGGGACTTCTTAATTTATTCATGAAAATGATTTAACCTGTTTATCACAGTCTTTTGTGTGAACATGTTAGAACCAACGTTTTTGGAACCAATCCAGGAAAATTGTTCAACTCAGGTTCAAGGTCAGCTTGTTTTCCTCTTTTAAAAATACCAATCGGTCCAGTTTATGAGGGCCAAAAATAGAAGCATTTCTCAATTTTGTGTGTCATATCTTTTCAGGCAATGTTCGCCAGGTCATTGAAGTTTTTTGGAAACAGAATAAAAACCGTATTTCCAGAAAAAGTTCCCTGAAAAGTCAAATTGAGTCAACTTTTTGATCTCACCCCTGGTCAACACATTCCCGCACAATGACAAAATCTTGTTTCCTGACACATATTAGTAGTTATACTAGAATTTCCCAAACTTTCAATTTCCTCCCATTCATTTTCCCATCTCTCTCGAGCCCACCGAAAAAATTCAAATTTCTAGTACAATGTGTATACGTTATGGTTTTTTTGTTGTTATTTTCTCGCCTAATGTATGTGTCATCTCTTTGTACTTCTTTATTCAGAGAGAAGCCCTTCTTTTTTCTTCTTCTTCTTCTTCTTCTTCTTGTATTTATTATTACTTTTTTGTCTCTGCCGAACATATTTGAATTTTACGGGTTTACGGTGGGAAATTAATAAAAAAGGGCGACGACGATGCGACGAGGACGACCTTTTATTTTTTGAATTTTTGCATTTTTTGATGAATGGCAAAAAAAGACAAGCAATTATTATGAAATAGAAGATTGAATAGCAGAAATTATGAAAGGGTGAAATAAGAAAGAGGGAGTGGGTTTTGAATTCGAAAATTTCGAAAAGTATTTGAAATAATTTTCAAATTAAAAGCCTGAGAGTTTAGGGCCATTTTTGTAGGGTTTGGATGATAAAATAAATATCGGACTTAAATGTTCAACACCTGAAAACGGCCAAAACCCTCTAAAAGTAACTTGAGGGCTTCAGGGCCTGGTCGGCCTTTTCCGTTTCTCCCATTTTTGAAAAGCAGTGTCTGGTCGGCAGAAAACCGGTTTCTTCGTTGCCTTGAAAAAAAAACTCAGTTTAACATGAGCAGCTTTTAGGCCGATATGAATGACGTTTCAAACTGTGGGCCCGAAAGCCCGGTCAGTTGTCTCCAGGCGGGACCAAATTGGTCCAAACATCCCTCCTGGTTCTGGATCCGATTAAATATTATCCTGTTTAGATGCGGTCATTATAGTTTTAATTTTTAGTCACAAGTTATTTTTTGAACCATAATTTCAATTTTTAAAAGTTTGAGAAGGCTATTGGGTACTTTCACCAGCAAAATCCGATTCTGAGATCAAAATTGTCTGAAAATTAGTTTTAAACCAAAAACTATCTTTGTCTCGATTGAGTTTTGGCTCCCCTAATTTCAAAAATAAGGACTGCATTTTAAAACTCAGCCGGGCCGATTAGAATAATGTTTCATATCGTTTTCATAAATAACAAATAAATTCAAAAATATTCACAATTACACCTTCCATAGGTTAATGTTAATATATTTTGTGTATGTGACAAATTCACCATTCTGGAAGCACAATAGATCTAATGTAGTGTGGAATTCTACCAGCTTCAAAGTCTCAGCCCATTTTCTCCGTTTTCCACTACCTGCTCGTTTTTGAGATTCTGTTTAACTCTCTTTTTCTAATAATTCAGAAAAATGATGCCCAAAAAAAACTTAATATTATTTTCAAATGCTCATTCCATGTTTTTTTTTGCTCTTTCTCTATTTAACTGGGTCAGTATGTCGGGTCCATCAATGTTCTCTGGGTACTAAGTGATTCATAGCCTGGTCATAGCTCCTCCTCCCTCCCACCCCCTTCTCTTCTTTTGATTTGTCGCCTCTCATGGCTCGTTCAAATTTGAATTTTGCGGCGTTTTTTTTTGGGTTTGGTTTGAGGTTGGGGTTGAGCTTTTTTGTAGGTTCTAGGGTTGTCTGGTTTCCAAAGCGAGAGTTTGGTTTATACAGTCATGTTTTCTATGAGTAACGTTTTACAACTGCGGGTATTTTTTATGGCAGAGTTTTTTTCGAAAACAGCTAGGACAACTTGGAGTTAAAGAATTTTACCTGATTTTGATCAAGATTTTTTAAATGTGTGCCTAGACCCCAAGAGAGTCTATATTCGAAAAGGATCTAAGTCTAAAAATCTTCTAGGTCCGAACAATGCCTAGATCCTAACATGGCCCTAATCCAAACAGGGATTTGGTCGGACCAGCGGCCTAAATCCAAACGGTTCAAAACTTTTCTTCACTTCGAAATCTAGGTCAGCCTGGTGGTTACCCTTCTAGATTCCTGAAAAATCGAGAACTTTTTCTGATTTTGATCTACATTTCTCATTTTTTGAATGGTCTATATTCAAAAAGTATTCTAATATCCAAACATGGCCAAGGTTCAGACAGGGACTAGGTCAGAAACAGACCTGTGTCCGAACAGGACCTTCCGAGCAGTAAAAAAAGAGATCCGACACTGAGGTCCAATGAGAGCTTAGATTCGAACAGATCCCCCAAAGTCTCCCTAACCCAGTTCCCCTACCCTACCCTCTAATTTCAACTTTTCAAACAAAATTCAAATACTTAACCTTCTCATTACAAATTGTCCTTTTGTTGTTCATACTAACTATAAGTATAAATTTAGACAAGCCAAAGCCGAAAACCGGTTTGTCTCCCTTCAATTCATCTATGTACATTTCTGAACAAGGGTGCCAAAAAGGGACAGCTGTGAACAATTTGAATTTACATTTCACTTTTTCTACTTTGCAACAGAAGTACAGTAATCTAATGAAAGAAGGGTTTTTTTTAACAGAAAATGATAACGTTCTTTTATCAAAAAAGAAAAAAAACAAAGAAAAATTCAAATGTAGTCAATGCGCGCGGTACTAGGCACACATACAACGGCAAAACCGAATATAATAATTATTCATCTTTGATATTAATCATCGTCTCATATTATTATGTATTCTATACCATCACACCAACAAAATAGTTTTTTTTTATTTATTAATAAATGAAAAAATGATATTCATTGAGAGAGAGAGAGAGAGAAAATTATTGTGGACGGGTTTATTAAAAAATCTGGACCGATCATGAATCTGAATCTGGGCACTGAATCTAGGAACTGAATCTAAAAAACCTGAGAAACTGAATCCCTCATTAATGCCCGAAAACTGAGCACAAAATTTTCCGGGTTTATCGAGTTCAAAACGAAAAACAGAAAGGTTCGTGAATTGGGCCTGGTCCTATAGAAAAAAGACCCTTAACATTCACTTCTGAATTGAACTCCAAAGAGAAAAACGGCTTTTCATCTTGATCTTCTACAAACGGACCACATGGTTTTTTCACAAAACGGGTCAAAAATGGTTCAATTTTGTGACCAATTCAATCAGGCTCAGTCCGTTTCAAACAGGCTTTCGGGCCTTACTGAGATTTTTGTCATGTAGGCCGGGATAGCTCACCTTAGAAAACAGCCTAGTTCAAAATTTATTATTCTAATGTTAACGATAAGTTCAAAACGAAAATAGTCTCCTTCAAGAACTAATATTTTTGGCCTGATCAGGCCCGGTCAGGTTTAGGGTCTGCTAAAACGGACCTTTTTCAGATAATTTTGTTTTGAAAATTAAATCTACAGTAATCCGTTTCGAAAGTACAGTAACCTAAAACTAGGGTTCCAATTCGTGAAGCTAAAAAAACGTCAACCCATTTTCAAAACATACTTGAAGTACCCAATTTTCCTCATCAGAGCCGGTCTGAGTAGGCCTTTGGACCTAAGTAGAATTTTTTTTTTGCAATCCGAGTAAATGTATCCTAAAATATTGAAGCAGGCCGGCCCTATTCAAGTGGTCTCCCAAGGATTTGCTGCTGGTCCCAATGGTGTACAATAGGGCGCGTTTTCTTCTTTGATCGTTTTTATTCACACCTCCAATTTTATATTTTATTCAAACCTAAAAGTTCAAATTCAAAATCCAGCCCCATTGAAACTGGTTCAAAAATAAGACAAAGGGCACGAACGAAAAAGCGTTGCGCAACTCGTTTCCCTCTTTTTTTCTTACTTTCGTATAACAAGGTCACCACACTCCCCCATTCCCTTTTCCCCCAGACCTGAATATGTTTTTGGTGTGGTTCCCATCGGCTCCCTTCATTGATATTGATAAGATAACTTTCCTATTGCACAATATCCTGGTCATTTGTCTATTTTTCTTTCGTTCATTTTTCGAATATATACATACGTGTGTGGTTGTTTTTTTGCTATTAATTATATCATTTTCACTTTTCGCTTTTCTCATCCCATTTGTCACCATTTGAATGGATTTATTGCTGGTTTGGCGGTTTTTTCCACTCTCTTTTCATTTTTTTTTTCTTGGTGGATAGACTTGATATTTTTCTATTATCTAACAAGGGAACCTTCACATTTGGAAGTGGGACTTTCAAATGAAACATATATAGTCTGGTAGTTTTCGATACGTTAGAAACGATTCTGTAAAAATTAGCTGCGTTTCGGTCAGCTGAGCTCCAAAAAACATGCTCCAAAGTTTCACGATTTTTACACCATTGCATAAAAAATAAAAAATCGAAATAGTGTAAACAATTAAGAACGAGGCAAAATGTGTTGAAGTGGCGCAGCCGGGAGGAGGAGGTTGCGTGGAGTGGATGGTTCTGTGTTCGACCCCTGCCGCAGGCGAAACTTTTTTTCGAAACACGTGGTTAATGCATCTCAAACAAAAATAATGTTACTTTAACATAAACATTCAAAACAAACATAACTGCAAAACTTTTAAAAAAATTAAAAAATAACACGATAAAAACTTAACACGAATCCTCAACACTATGTTTGAAGCAGAAGACTTCTTGACACCAACCACATTTCAAACACCCAAAATCATCACAATTCGTTTTTGAACAACTCAAAAAACTATCAAAAGAAGTACAGTACTTCGGCGGAGTTACGAAGTCGGAAGGTCTGTCAATGAATCCAGCTTTGTACCAAGCATACTTTCTGTATTCTTTGAAACGATCCGCTTTGAACTGGCGATAAATAACCGATAGAATCTGAAAATTATGAGTTGACAGGAGTTTGTAAAAAAAACTTCCATTTGTCAACCGCTAGATCTGTACTTTTTCCAACAACTCAAAAAATTCATCAGATATTTAATGAATTATGCAGATGTACACGATATCGTTTGGAAGCCACAACTTCGAGACAACACATTCAAGGTTATCTTTTTTACAAACTCCTGTCAACTCATAATTTTCAGATTCTATCGGTTATTTATCGCCAGTTCAAAGCGGATCGTTTCAAAGAATACAGAAAGTATGCTTGGTACAAAGCTGGATTCATTGACAGACCTTCCGACTTCGTAACTCCGCCGAAGTACTGTACTTCTTTTGATAGTTTTTTGAGTTGTTCAAAAACGAATTGTGATGATTTTGGGTGTTTGAAATGTGGTTGGTGTCAAGAAGTCTTCTGCTTCAAACATAGTGTTGAGGAGACACACAATTCGTGTTAAGTTTTTATCGTGTTATTTTTTAATTTTTTTTTAAGTTTTGCAGTTATGTTTGTTTTGAATGTTTATGTTCAAGTAACATTATTTTTGTTTGAGATGCATTAACCACGTGTTTCGAAAAAAAAAAAAAAAAAATAAAAGTTTCGCCTGCGGCAGGGGTCGAACACAGAACCATCCACTCCACGCAACCTCCTCCTCCCGGCTGCGCCACCTCAACACATTTTGCCTCGTTCTTAATTGTTTACACTATTTCGATGTTTTATTTTTTATGCAATGGTGAAAAAATCGTGAAACTTTGGAGCATGTTTTTTGGAGCTCAGCTGACCGAAACGCAGCTAATTTTTACAGAATCGTTTCTAACGTATCGAAAACTACCAGACTATATGTGTTTCATTTGAAAGTCCCACTTCCAAATGTGAAGGTTCCCTTGGTATTAAGGGGTATTGGATTACTGTAGTTTCAGTGTTCTTCTCAAAAATTATGAAAGGGGCTTTGACACCATCTGTGTCACTTCATAGACTTTTGAACGTTAATCAACACCCCGTAGTTCATTTTTGCAAAACGAGATCTCTGGTGCGCAAACTCAAAATTTGTATAATTATAGAGTTTGTCTTCCTGATCATCAGGCTATGTTTTTTATTCGCCGGAAATTTTTGTGAAAAAAGTTATGAAAGTTCAAAGTTGTTTCATGATCATTTTCAAGAGGCTCTTACCTTTGAAAAAATGTATACGTGAGAACAAATTCACTGCGTTTATTTCATATCAGTTATGATTTGTAATGGAGAAATGTCTAAAAATACATAACTTTTTACACAAAAATTTCCGGCAGATAAAAAATGTAACACAATGATCAGGAGGTCAAACTCCATAAGTGTACTAATTTTCAGAAATAAAATGAAAGTAACAGCCCGCGAACCTCCCTTGTGAGCTCCGAAGATATCAATCGGGAAATTTTTCAAAGGATTTTGGGCGAAAAATAACCTTCGAAAAATTATTTGCAGCAAAGAAATCTAATAAAGCTAGGACCTTCGAAATTCGACAACGCCTAGAAACATATGGTGAAATTATTCAAAACTTTCACATATCATTCTATCCCGTCTGCAAGAATAAGATTTGGGTCGTTTCGGGTGGAGCGAAAGTCCGCTCTCACCAGGCCGGACCAACTTGAGCTTTTTCAGAAAAAAAAAACCAAACAAGTTCTGGTTTTTTTCCCGGCAAAACGTGGGAATTTTTTCGAAATGAAAAAAAAAAACAAACAACTCGATTTTTTGAAACTGAAAACGTGATCAACTTTTTACGACCATTTTTTGAAAAAATTTGTTGAGTCGTGAAATTTCTAAAAAGCCAAGATCTGGAAAACTAGAATCCCGTAGCAGCCCAGTGAAAACAGCTTCTCACGGGGCTTCGGGCTTCAATCTCACTATTGTCCGTCGGTAAAGGGTAAAATTGAAGCCTGGTGGTTCTAGAGCACGGCCCGTTTTTCCAAGTTTGATTTTTCCAGTTTTGAAAAACAAATACCGGGCCGGTCTGACTTGATCTCGAAGCTTTTTGAAACGTCAGAAGTCTTTAAAAATCTATGGACTGAACAATTCAAATATTGTGAACCATTTTCTGGACCCAAGAGAATGAGTAGGGTTGAACAAGAACAGGCTTTTGGGCTTTTTTTGGGCCGAATCTTCTCAAAAGTGTGTTGAGGAACTCCAGCCTGTTTTAAAAGACAACCTGAAAATTTTTAACTCAAAATCAGAAGTCTTTTTCAGAATTTCTGTCAAAAAATTTCTCCGGTAAACTTTTCCTTACTTCTTGTTTCACTAAAATAAAACGGAAAATTGCCTGGGTTCGTGTTCAAAGTTGAAATGTTCAAAGTTGAAATTCTAGCATATATGTACATATAATTTTAAAAGTTTAACCAATTCGTGTATTTTTGAGGATTTAATGAAGGAGTATAGGAACTCGCAAGTTTTTTTTTTAATGAAACAGCACTTTTTAGCTGAATATTATAGAGGTAAAAATTCGAAAGTTTTTTTTTTCAAATCAAGTTTAAGTTCAATTTTTTTCAAGTTCCTTTACCCCACCTTTAACAAAAATATTTTTCTTCTAAAAATAGAGATTCTCCTAGCTATTTCTTAACTCATTCCACGTTTTGCACCACTTCCGGCTCTCTCCATTCTCCATGCCAAAATTCAAACACGTTCCACCCAGTGCCACCATTCCTCCCACCAATTTCCTCCTCCTCCCACTCCCTTTATGATGACTTATTTTGGCGCTCTCGCAACGCCCCAAAAAGGTCTGATTCATAACCAAACAATGAGAAACATTTATACATATATGGGTCAAACCGTCATTTTTTCAGATTCAAAAATTTTTGGTTCTGTCTGTCTGTTTCACACAATAGTAGTAGTAGGAGTAGTCTATTATTTCTTTTTGAAAAAAAATGTATAAAATTAACATAAACGTATTAATGAATAGTAGGAGTGTGTTAATGAGTTCTTATTATCATTGCCGACTATTAGTTTGTTAGGTTTCTCTTTTTTTTGTTGGAAAATTTGAATATTTTTCTTTGCACTTCATTATTATTATTATTATTATTATTATTATTATTACCTTGGTTAATTGCTCCAATTATCTATAATTGCTCAGGTTTGTTTCATGACATTTTAGCACATTGTTTGAAATTACGAGTCGTATTTCGAAACCACGATGATTTTAGGCACCTATATCCCAAAGCATATGAATTTTCTTATCGGTTTTGGTCTCATTCCGAAATTTAAGTTATAAACTCAAGTTCATCCGGTTTCAGGACTTTTTTCTGAAATTTCAAAAAACAAATTTTATCTGTTTTAATTTACCGGTTAAAGGAATGTTTAGAAATTTTAGATCGATTGTATTGGATAAGGTCTAACAAAAGAGATTAAATTTTTTTGGGCTACCTGGGCTTTCAGGCTTCTCAAACAGCTCCTGGACTTTTTTGGTCCATTTTTGGTGTCTGTTTTAAGAGAGTTTCGAAAATTCAAATCAAAGTGATTTTAAGATTTTTCAAGGGTTTTTTGCTTGAGAAATGGGGCCCTGTTTCCATTTTCAATCCGGGTCCAATTCAGAATAGTAGGCCTTGATTATAAGATCCAGTTTTTCCACGCAAAATTGAAACCTTTTTTTTTGAAAATCGTTAAGATTGTTTCAGTTCTTTTTGAAAACAGCTCGGGCCGAATTTCTGTAGTAAGCTTTTTAGTTGCCCTGAAACGGCCCAAAGCTCATCGAAATGAAAATCCCTTGATAAATTTTAACCCCTCCCAACCCATCCCTTCCTCCCAAAACCGAACGGTTCAAAATTAATGAGCGAGATATGATCTTAAGTGACTCTCCTCGAAAAAGGTAGTAATTTCAAACCTATCACGCACCAGCCAGTACCACTTTTTACCTGAACCTCCTCCTTTTCTACGAAATTATATATGAATTTAACGGTCAGCAGTAACGCGCGGCAGTTCAAAACTGATTGACTGGCCTTCGGTTTGGAGGTCGAAACATAGATGAATATGGGTGAATTTTTCGAATTATGTGTATTATGGTGTACTTTTGCAGGTGTACATTCATTTCAGTTATAATAAGAATAATAAAAAAGAGTTATAATTAGGGTTGAGAAGTTTTTGAATTTTTGGACACCTTTTTATTCATACTACTGTTAGTTCATTTTTTAAAGGCCCAGTTTGGAACCTGCTGAACCAGACTTCTTTTCAGACCCTATTCAAAGTTAGGCTCGGTTTCCAGAGGCCCAGTATTGGATATGTTGTACACTCTGGAACATTTAGGCGTGGTTTTCAGGAATCCGATATCACAAATCAGGCCCGATTTTATTGGGGCTGGTGTCGGATATTCAGGCCAGTTTCATTGGAATTATTATCAGATGTTTAGGCCGTATTCATTGGGCCCAGTATCGAATATTTAGGCTCAATCTCAGTGGACCTAGTATTAGATATTTAGACCTGATTTTCAGGAATCCAATTTTAGAGACTAAAGCCTGATTTATTCAGATAATTAGGCCCAATTTCATTGGACTAATTATTAGATGTGGAGGCTCTACTTATTGGACCCGCTATTTATTTTTCAGGTCCGGTTTTTAGAGATCCAGGAGTTTTATAAGAAAGCCTCAATCTCTCAGTTTAAGCATGCCATTTCGAAGTTCAAAATTTGAACCTTAGGCACCCAAGGTCGCAAACTCTTTTTTCTTCTTCTTTCAAATCCTAAAAAAAAACACAGAACCAGCTTTTTCTCCTTCTTCTCTGTCTGTTTTTTTTTTGAATTCACCATTATAATCCATTAATATTGCGCAGTACCCATTTGTCTATTCAATGGCACGTGTAGATGAAATGAGAAAAAGAGGCGAACGGATTCAAAAAATATTTATTCAGATGTATATTCTAAACTTCTTTTTTTATTTTGAAAAAGTACTACGAAACCCAGAAAATCAGTCAAGTTGAAGATGTATTTTGCATAATTTGAGTGTCACCGGGTTAGGCCTATTTTTTTTTTTTTTTTGAAAATCTCCCAATTTCTTTAAATACCACAATTTGTTGACCTTGTCACTCGTTATCTTGATCTTCAATATTTTTATTCTTTAATTATAATTCCTACTTCAATTTTCAGAATATCTCTTCATTTCGGATAACATCAAAGTCATTCAAAAGCAGAGTGTGCTGTGTTATGTAACTTTTTGTGTTTCGGGTCGGGCTGCTGGTATGTGTGTAATATTTATGGTTTTGAGGAGCTGATTTATTGTGAGAATATGTTTTTTGTTTTTTTCTGGGATGGGGAAAGGGAGGGTTTGAAACTTGTAAACTCCTTAAGAAAGACCTCAGGAACACTGCCACCAACCCAAAAATAAAAAAAAAACACGATGAAATCGAATTACAAAATAGAACTTTCCAAAAAATTTGACACATTTTATCACACATTTTTCACTTCGGTTTTGTTTTTTGTGAAAAGCATCTACACAGTATAAAATTCGTAAGTTTAGTTTGAGCCTGATTCAAATACTTTTTTTCAGTTCTGGTGCAAATTAGGGATCATTTTTAAAGTCCTAGGGATTTTAGGTCTTTTTGTATTTGGACCCGATTCATTAGGTCAGGTTAGCAAATCAATTGTTCCTCTTGGTATTGAACTCTATTAAATAATGCCTTTTCTCTCGGTCTATATGCTAACCAAATCGGATTCCGCTTAAAAAATCTCAAAAATCATTACTTCTCTATATTCAAAAAATCTGATTCCTAAAAAAAAGTGTGAGCTGAAGTTTGGAACTGTAGTAACTTGCTGGTAGAGGCTGAACATTGAATAAAATCATGGAAACGACTCTGTTTAGAATTCTCCTAAGTTATTTTTTCATGGGTCTGGTTTGATTAAAGGACCAAAAACTATAGATCATAAACCAGGAAGTTACCTGAATCATTCCTGATTTTGAACATTGGGTCTTTCAATTTTACCAGATGAATATTTTTGTAATACATAATGGAATTGAAGATGTCTGTAGCTGCGCTCCAATTTTCAGGCAAAAAAATTTAAAAATCGATCTAGGTAATATTTATTTTCACTTATCTACAGATTTTGAAAAATCAGGAACGTTCCTAGGTGATTTTTGAATGGTCATGGTTCTATTGAAGGACCTAAAACTATGACTCAGGCACCAGAAAGTTACCTGAATCATTCCTCATCTTCAAAATTTCACAGGTGAATTTTTCATGTTTCACTTTTCGAAAAAAAAATGAATAAATAAATAAAAGTTCAGGGGTCAGGCCGAATGCTCAAGATTCTATAGTTTGTGGCTGAGCTCCGTTCCCAGAAAATTGGTGCAGGTACTATTTTCAAATTTTGGGACCGATTTCTTTAAAATCTCAGCTCTCAGAACATCCTGCCATTTTTTTTTGAAAGTTTTGATTAAAAAACCTTTTTCTCATGTTTCTCTCAATGTTACCTAACCTCTACCATATCTTACCTATGTCCTCGAGTTCTCCCTATAATCTTCCGGTTTTTGAATTCAAATTCCGGTTTCCCCTTCTCCTTCTCCTTCTCCCTCTCTTTTCACCCTGTCTGCCAATTCCACAACCACATGCCGCCACAAAAAAAAACACACCTCAACCATTTTGTTGTCCTTGCCATCAGAAAAGCAGCAAAAAAAGTGCGCCAAGGTGACATTAATTTTTTATATGTATGTATATGCTGAACACCTTCGCGCACATATGGTTTTGAAGAAATTTGAATTGGGTGAGATGGGAAGTGCGAAGATGACCCTGATGATTAGGAAGATGGCTCAAACCAAATGGCTGGTTCTTTTCTCATTTTTCAAATATTTTTACGAAAGTCTATTTTTTTACATTCTCGGTTCAAAAAAAACAAGAAAATTTGAATATTGGTGTCAGTTGGCACAAAAAGCGGCTGGCACTAATCCAAGAGGTCTCTTAATGGATTTGTTACAACTATGTTTACACTTTAGCTTCTTTTTTTCTTGTTGTTTGGAACAATTGTTGTTCTCATTTGAAATTTTTGTGGATAACTTCTTTGTTGTTTCTCTTTTTTTTGGTTTTAGAAAAAATTATATATCAAATTCTACCGATGTAGCGAAAATTAGTGATATTGACATGAGCAATGGTTTTGGTCTTCTGAGATTGATTTTTTTATTTCTCGGAATATTCACTAATCATTTCTTGAAAATTCTGAAATTCTTAGATAATCCGAGATTTCTCAAAGTTTTACACTGATTCTAAAAAACCTTTTACTGAGAAAACGGGCTCGAAGTTGTAGGTTTTGAACTTACCACCAGAGCACTGAAAGATTTTTTTAAAGTAAAATCATTTTTGAACTTGGATTCGATTAAGGGGGTTTTTAGAATTCTTGGTAATATTTAACCATAAAATTTAATTTTTTTAGATTGAATAATCAAATGTTCATTGTGACAAAAATTCTCAAAAGTTTCATTTATTTAAAATTTGTGTGAAACATTTAAAAAATTAAATCATAGTTTTTGGCTCAATTTTTGAAACACGCAAGATTTAGGAACTCCAAGAAGCCCTGTAATAGATCCAGAAACTGCTATGATGTCTAAGCTGAATTCAGGAATCTTAGGAAAACTGGGCTAAATTCAAAAACCCCTAGGAGGTCTAAGCTGAATTTATGTAGCCCTGAAGATTTGGGATGGATTCTGAATCTCTTTTCATGTCTAAGCTGCATTCAGGAACCCTAGGAAGACTGGGCTGGATTCGAGAACCCTCAGGTGGTCTAGGCTAAATTCAAGAACCTCCTGAAGATTCAATGTTCAAAGAGTTTTTTTTCATTTTCACTTTAAAAATTTGAAAATGCCATCTGCTTCTTTTTTCACTTTTGAATTTAACCAAATTGTTCTATTTCAAAACCTTGTGTTTTGAAAAGAACAATTCGAGAAAAAAAAAAATCAAGGCCATGTTTTTTTTTTGTTTTAGTTCAACTCATGTTTCAATGAATTTACGGGTCCGTTTCTTACTTGGTTTTTCAAAAAAAAACTTCGAATTTTTTTCTGCCAATTTTTTCCTGTTTAAAGATTGGTTCTCATTTTTCAGCTATTCGAAAAGTTTTGCTGTTTATCTCATCTAGTTCGTCAATTCTCTTACTTTCAAATTTCCGATTCCTCTTCCCGTTATTTTTCAAATCCACCAAAAAAAAAGAGAAAGGATGGGTGTAAAAAGAAGAAAGCGCCAATTATCACCCGGCCATTTTATGACGCGTCGAATGGCGGTCATTTGAAATTCAAATCTGGGTCGGTTCTTTTTTCACTTTTTCAGTCAGACCCCTCTATACCCACTTATGTATCATGTGGATTACGAATATTTGCTCTGTCTCATCTCCTCTTTCAAATACGAATATTCAAAAAAAAAAAATACATCCCCAGGACGTCGTGTTAGTATTGACTGAGCACACAAATATTCGAATCTTCCGATGGTCCCGTTTCTCTGAGTCTCTTTTGATTTCTATGCTCTCTCGTCGATTGCGAGGTCACATATGCAATTGTAGTATTAAGGGGTATACAATGAATAGATGAGAATTTGAATATATATTTTTTTGAATTTTCAAAAATGTATAATCACGTGTTCACAAATAATCAGAAATTATGATGCACTTTAGAACGGACCTCCTGATATGGATCAGGCCCAATAAACTGGGTCACCAGAGATTCAGTTCCTTTAATGATCATACTAAAAAACGTATCTGGTCCGATTTTCATAGATTATTCTGATTCCCAACTCGGATTTTTTTTTACAGAAAAGACTAAAATCCAAAAATAAAAATAAAATCGTTTAATGGATAAGATTTAGGAGCGTTTCGAAATATTAACAAGGTCTGGTTTTGAAGGTGCGTTTCAGACTCAGGTTCTGAATCGGGTCCAAACAGAGGGATATTATGAATATTACTCTATCGGGTCTTTATTTTGAAGGTTTTTTTCAAATCAAGTTTAGCTTAGCAAGGGATATTGAATTGGATTTTTGATAAAAATTAGTTTATATACTAAATCGACCCTTCTGATCACCATCATGTAGTTCAAATTTCTTAAAAATCTTCGGAAAAAAAGTTTGAAGCTTTCGAAAAATTTGTTTCCAACAGTTCCACTGATTATTCTGCTATCAAACTTGCACTAATCAATTACAAAATTTTTGTGTTCATTTTGAAATTGCCTTATTCAGAAATCATTTCTCAAAAGCTTTAGAATTTTCTAGCTTGATCTCTCTTTTCTCACCAACAAAATTAAATATACCATTGCTCATTTTAAGCTTTGGATTTTATCAAAATTTTTTTTCAAAGAATTTTGAAAGCTTGAAACTTGTGTCTAGGACACTTTGTGAGTATCATACTCATTTTACATTAACTTTGTTTATATTTGCAAAAAGACCCTTGTGATTATGCAATTCAGCTATGCTAACAGAAGTCTTTTCAATGTCTCATGTTTCAATCTACAGTAATCTCCCACGTTTTTCTCTTCCGAATCACATTGCGGGTATTCTCTTGCGATGAAATCGAAAGAGACTAATCAAAAAGTAATGAACCTTGGTGTGCATTTGACCCGCTTTAGAGAAAGCAACAATGTGACATTCAAATAGTAGCTGCAGCGAAACAAAATGATGTTCGTTTTGCCGCCCTGGGTGTTCCTCTCTTTGTCGACACTTTCGCCCTCTTCTTTTCGTTTTTTTTTGTTGTTTGAATTTCACTGAATGTTTTGGGTGCTTATTTACATATCATTAGTAGACTTGTTTCCGGTGGGAATTTAAGGTTGAGCTAGTACATTTTTCGATTTTGAAATGGTTAAAGTTAGGCTTCGAAAACTTCCAGTAGTTTCTGATGATGAAGGACCAGAAATTGTAGTTTTTAATTATGTTCATGAGTTAACTTATTTTCTGAACTTCCTCGAACTTTGAACGTCTTTTGGGTTCTATTTTCAACTTTTGACCCAGCAGGATTTTTTTTTGAAATTCAGGCTAAATATCAAAGTGTTCCAAACCGGATTGTGGAATTTTAGATCCCATTTTGAACTGTAACATTATTGAAAATTCTAGGATTACACATCAACCTGAATTTAAATTTATGTCAAAATTTGGACCGAGAAAAAACTTTCTTGTACGTTTTTTGAACAGATTTGAAATGTATATATTCGTATTTTAGTTTTGGCCCCATTCTCAGACCAAATTCAGAAAATTTCGAAAAATTCTGGTTCCCCTCGGTTGACTTCTTTCATATCCGTTTTAAAAGATTTTTGTTCGGGTCCGCTTCACAGGTTTAGACCCATTTCAATCCATGAATCACGTTTTTAAATTTTGAATTTATTGAACCAATCCAATCAATCTATAACTATAACATTTTATCACATCCGGTTAGATATCATGCCCGTTTTGAACTACCTAATTTTCAACCCTAATTTCCCTCTGACTGACATAAAATTAGAAACATTTGCCAGTTTTCGAGGCAAAAGTAAAGCTGATATGATACGCTCTGTCACTCTTCTCCCTATCATAAATTCCTCCACTACTCCCCCTTTGCTCATCATAAACTTCATCCTTTTTCTCTTCCTCCCTCTCCAATTTCAGCCATCTTTTAGACACCTTAATTACAGGCGTCACTCACCATCTGTTGCGCAACTCACCGCGTTTGAAAATATCGTATAATTCCAAGAGAGCGCAGATGATGAGCATCTGTTGAGTAGCTCAGCTTACCGCATATATTCTCTATTGGAGGTATGCCGAGTGCGCGCAAAAAGAACCTCCTTATTTGGTGTGATTATGGTGATTTAGAGGGAGAGTAGTAGATGGAACAGGTGTCTAGCAACATGCTGTTGACATTAAAGAGTAGAAAGTACTGTAGAAGACTTGAGATCAGAAGATCATCAGATTGAGGATTGAGTTAGAATAGAGCGGCAGGATTACATTAATCTTATTGTAGGAAGTCAAATTCTGACCTAAGTACAGAAATTGCTTGAAAAAATGTTAAATCTTTTCATATTTTGAAAATTCAAGTCTTCATGAGTATATCAGAAAAAGAAAAAACGAGTGAGATTTTTATGAACAAAAATAGAAAAAAACGAGATTTGATTTCCCTCCTATTCATTTTCTTTCGTTAAAGGACGGGCAAACGGAGTGTCGTTGATTTTTCACCCTTTTTAAATAACACTGTCAGGTTTACAACATACTTGTTTAATTTTATATTATTTTTTTAAGGTAAAGAAAATGATAAACGTTTCTAAGATACGTTCCTATGAAAATAACATTTAAAAAAAAATGAAACACAAAAAATGGAAGAAAAATATATGGTCTAGAAACCGACACAGGTCATGCAATAGTGCTCTAACGTAATGATTGAATTTTTTATTTGAAAAATTAATTTCGTTACAGCACTATTGCACGACATGTTTCGGTTTTTCGATCATATATTTTTCTTCCATTTATTTTAATCCATTTATGTTTTTTTTTTTTTTTTGAAAGGATAAAACCATTAAATGTAACAAGGGTTTTCAAAACCTGGCCGAGTTAAAGCTGAAACCCAATAAGTACTTATTTCGAGGCCGACATATTTTCCAACTTCCGGTCCAGAAATTGGATCCCTTTCTAATTCTTTCAAGTATATTTAGCCACCCATATATGTATGTTGCTTCTAATCGATAAACATCCCATCTCACCCAATGTCTTCAAAAATCTAACAGATCATAAAAAGTGAAAAGTTATTACACCAAGCCGAGCCGAGCCGCGCACCACCACCACACGCCTCTCCATCTTCTCACACCACACGCCAAATGTCAACTTTTTAGATGTGTGCACCATCTGTTAAGAAATTCAAATTCTGATATATTACACTCATACAATTTGTTTATGGATTTGAAAAAAAGACTCTCATAGAGTACATAGTTATGCAACTGAGCCAAGTATGATAGATACGTGTCGAATAACAGTAGCAGATAGATTACTGTATGTATGTGTATCAGAAACCTGATACTGTTGATCTGTATACTGAAACATACATACATAGATAAGTGTTTTTTACAATGCTCCTAAACCCTGACCCCTTCCACAACACAAATCTGATATATATAGAACCTTAAAAATGTACCGACAAGTAGTCCTACTTTTGACTGACAGATGTTGCGTTGTCTGATAAAGACATCTATAAAAGTACAGTATGCTTACTGCCGGTTTTTAATGACTTTGTATCCTCCTGCTGTGAAAGAATGACAGGTTTACCGCGCATCCAGGTGAGCAACAACAACAACATCGACAAATTGGGCACATGTGTGAGAATGAGGTACTTCGAAAAAACAGGAGAAGGCGGTGAACTTGTGATGTGGAAAAGTGTGTGACGAGAGTAAATAAGGTGACTACTTGGAATTAGGCATGGTGTGAGAAAGAGGGCGTTTTTACACTTAATCAAGTGGGTTCCAATTTTGACGAGGTCCAATAAGAGGGCTCAAAAACGCCTAGACATCTGTAAACTCCAGGTTTTTTCTAGACTTCTTCAAAACCCGACAATTGCAAAATGTTCTACCTAAAAAGGGAAACATCTGACATTTTAATTTATAAAAATACAAAAAAGCTAATCAAAAGTGTGCAAATAAGAAACGCGAAAAAAACAGAGATCTCGTACACGTAGAAGAGAAAACACATGACCTAGAAGCCGAAAAAACTCGGCCACCCGCAAAACTTTTATTTGAGCTATTTTTGGATGAAATCATTCAAACTATGAAATTAATTTTGAAATTCCGCGGGTGGCCGAGTTCTGTCGGCCACTAGGCCATGTACATTTTCTCTTCCATGAGAACTAGGTCTGTAGTTGTTTTGCTGCTTTGGTCCGCGCACTTTGGAGACGCTATATTTCGTGTCCGAACTTATTAGAATGTCAAAAACTACCATATTTATTTTGAGTTCGAACATCATGTTTTGTGAGGTCCAGCTCAGGAGAATTTTGTCTCAATTGGATCGGGTCCATTTCACAGTGTGGCTCCAATACTGAAAATTTCTTAGATGTTCGAACCAGATTCAGAAAAATCAAATTTAGACCCGTACCAGGAAGTCCGCTTCTTTAAGTGGTATTCTGATGTTTGACAATTTTCAGGAGGTTCAGTTTTGACCCCACTGAATTTCCGAATTTCAGAATATATCAGAATTTAAAGTCTGAAGCCAGATTCATATGTTTCAGTTTTAGACCTGACTCTCAAGTCGAACACTATACCAAAGACGTTCATTTTTCAAAGTAGTTAATATAAGTCCTTCAAAAAACCGTTCTGATTTCAAACCATTTTTTTATGATCCACCTTGACCTCTATGGGATTAAAAACTCAAGGCGGCATTTTTTTGAAGATTTGAACAATTTTTTGAATCCCTCAGGTATCCTAAACTACCACTTTTTCGAACATATTAATTCCAGTTCACACATCTCTCCAAAATTCAAACATCCCATTCAATGCCTCTCTTCAAACCATTCATCCTTTTGTATTAAATCTATATATTCAAAAAACCATGCCTCCTCCCCTATTATATAAGGACCAACCACCCCGGTGACCCCATTATTAATTACCAGCCAACCAGCCGGTGCACACATTCTTCTACATCCTCCTCTTCAAACAAAAATTCAAATATCTTGTGGTCCTCCTTCTTTTTTACGGGTCCTCCTCCCCTTTCATATACATAAGAGGGGAGATATCCTTTTACCTGGTTAGGTCAGAAATAATTGCGTGTTTTGTCGGAGTTTCTTGATTATGCACACTATTTCGTAGGCGGTTTGGTACGGTCAAAAGAGCGGGACCATAAAGTCAAGAAAAGTTGGCAAATAAACTTTTTTTGGCTACTTTTTTAGGGTCCTTGAGTTTTTTTTCGGTTTGCCTGTTTGGTGGAGCGAATTTGCATTCTGAATTCTTCGCTAATGAAAAAAATTCAAAATTCAGAGCTTCTCGTTTTGCCCCTCCTTCATTATCCGCGCAACCCCTCCGTTCGCGCTGTCAGCTGTCGTCCAATTACTCTGCGCCCTCCGCATTCTTCACACTCTCCTTACAGTATTTGTCTGCGTCTCTTAGAATTGTGTGCTATTTTGCGGACGGAGCTTCTTATGATCGATTGCATAACCGATTTTATTCTGGCAGACGATGGACGGACGGACATCCTCCCCCCTCTTCGTTAGTCGTTGTCGTTTTGAATTTTTTTTGTGTGCGGCACATTTTTTGCTCTTTTTTGAAAGTGGGTGGGAGGTATTTTGAGAGTTTGAAAATTTTTTAGATCAAACTTTTTGAGAAAAAAAATATTTCTATTCAAAAACCTCTTTTTCACATTGTCTTTTGTTATCATCAAAACAAATTTCGAATTTTATTTTTCGAAAGTTTTGCGCACTTCTGCAAAGCCAACTACGCAATGTTGCCGCAAACCTGCTAGATGACAAAAATGCTACAGAAACTTTCTTTGCTAGACGCAAGCTTGCGCAAAATTTTTCTGAGCCGACCTGGTTTTAGACATAATAAAGGCCGGTTCAGAACTTAAAATGGTAGTTCTTGAAACGAACCTATTAACCTGGAACATACTCCTAATCAGACCCTAGTTCTAATTTAAAAGTATTACAAAATACATTTTTCCTCTAACCGAAGCTAAGCTTGAAAACGAATAATTCTAAGACCTGGGAATATCCAGGAAAGTTCAAAATATTAAGACCATTTTTCTCAGTTTTTGTCTGATTTTATAAACTTCTTTAAAATACAGATCTAGTTCAAAAAAGTCCAATTTTTTCAGAGAAAAATGTTTATTTCAAAAATGAAAAGTTGAGTTTTTCATAGATTTTTCACTCAACCTTGTCTTCTTACATTGAATTTCATTTTTTTTAATTTTGATTTTTCTTTTTTCAATTGGGATTGACCCAGAAACCGACACAAGTTTTTAGGCCATATATTTTCTTCCAGTTCGCTCCACATTCTGTATTTTTTTTCAACACCATCAAAAAAGCTCGATTTAACTTTCAGTTTGGTAACAGATTCAAAAAAGTAAAAGTTTTCGGCCGGGTTCAGTTTTTTTTCATTTGGTCCTATTTCAAGTTTTAATATGACCAAACAAACTGATCTGGTCCCAATCAGGCTTCATTAGAACAATGACCTAAAATTCAAATAATTTCCCACCCTTTCACATTTCAATAATCCATCCCAATCCATCATTTTTTTTGTTACATCGGTAGCTTTATCGGTAAAAGAACACAACAGGTGTATTATGTAACTTAATACTACACATTACTAGATTTACTGTACCTGTGTGTTTGGATATTTGAATTTTATAAAGTAGGTATTGTTTTTTGCTGGAAGTTGGGCGTTTTTTTTTTTTGAAACCGGTGACCTACTAAACCAGACCAGTTTGCATGTAATGTACAGTAATCTTTTCCCGAGCAAAGCGAAAAAAAGAAAAAAGGAAATTTGCATAACCCACTTTCACTAGTCTGTCCCTCATTAATTATGTCGATATATATGTGTCTAGTGAAATATATGTGATGGAATTATACACACGAAACCACCTGCTACTCGGCACATATATATTCCTTATTTTTGAACGGTTTGTACCGACAAGCACCAGGCATGTTCTTGGGGATCCGGAAATGTTGTCTGTCGCATGACTGGGTCCCGAACTTGACCCAATCCCAGTTGACGCAACAACCGGCTTGCGCCATGCGGCGTACTTTTGTCTCGCTGGCGAACTTGCGCAATTTTCCTCTTTTTTTGAGAAAATAATAATAATAAGGGATATACTTTGTGGATTTGAATTTTTATGAGTAATAGTACTATAAGTACTATAAAACATGGGTTTAGATACACTTAGATCTTCATTAGGGTATAGTATAATATACATATAGATTGATGAGTTGCGTAAGGCGAGTTGGAACAAGTTAGATTACCATGTATTTGCTCACAAAAGTGTGCCGAGGTGGCGTAATTTTCTGAAGCTTGCGTCAGACTTTTGGGTATTGTTTTTCAGGTGTTGGGTCTGGATGTGAGCAGATGGAGATGTTGCGTAGGTAAGGCCTCGGTGGGAGGCTTTCGGGTTTATATGTCTAGAGAGGTTGTTTCTTGGAGGTGTTTGTGTATTTTGTTCTCTAATTGTACAAGGTACAGGTTGTATTTTTTTGGGAGCCACGAGTTTTAAAACTGGCCCATAAGTGAGGTAATCCTATAACAGGCCCACAAATTAATCGTGAAATAGGCCCACATTTTATCCCTAAAACGGACCCACAAGTTTTCTTGGAACGGGCATATATTTACTTGAATCAGGCCTATATGAATACCTTAAAATAGGCCCACACCTTCCATCAAAACAGGCCCATAAGTTCCGTCCCAAAACATTCTAAAACGGGTCTTTGTTGGAATTATTTTATCAAAACAGGTCCGTTTTAAAATGTATTTTTTTAAAAATATATTTTTCTAATTTTTTTTTCTTAAATTTTCAGATTTTCTCTATCATTTCTTATACTTTTTCTATATCTCTCTCCCTTTTCACCCACCCCCCCCCCCTTTCCTTCCATAAAACCATCAAAATTTCAATGAGCCTTATCGAAACCTGTTGTATTTCTGCCATTGATATTCAAAAAATATCTTTACATATCCTCTCATATTCATTCGATCTGATGAGCATTTTCTCTGTGTCTATTTATTTCTTATACTATTTCGTTGTGATCAGGGTCAATCTCTTGTTTGTGTTTATTCTTATTGTCGTTATTTGAATCTTGATTTTTCTTTGAATATAAGTAATGTATTTTTTGAATTTTCAGGTCTTCAAGCTTGGCTTCTAGTCTTCATAATAATCATTTAATAACTCAAGCGAAACTAATAATGGATAGGAAAAAAATGAAGGCATTCAATGTTCCTAGGCAACCGAAATCAGGTAGGCGATCTAATCTTTACAACAATTATCTAGAAGATAAGTAGGCCCCTTACCAAAAAAAATGACATGATAATAATATGGATTAGCAGCATAAATTGCTGCGTGGGTCAGGATACTGTAGCATTCAGGTGCCTTGAGGAAACCAAAAAATTTGTCGGGATAACGGACCTTTTTCTTTTTTCTTTTTCTCCACAAATAACCATAAAATAATGATAGAAATAGAATGATGGGGTGATTGCGCAGTATTTGGAGAGAGCCGGGCGGGATGACGCAACTATCATTACGACCAGTTTCATGCGCAATCGAGGCCAATTGCGATAGAGAGAAATAATTTTGAATTTGAATTTCGCGCTTGACTGCAGAATGTGTGTGGTGGAGAATGTGTGCTCTATTGACAACGTATTTTTATTTTCAGAAATTTTTGAGATTTTTCATTTTTTCCATTTTTCAAAAAGTCCTAAGTGTTTGCAGTGTTTCAAAACTATGTCATACTTTAGTATACAATTTTCTTCACATGGAAATTACCCCTATCTACCTGTTTTTAGCATGCACTAAATTTAAATGTCACATAAATCTGCAGCAACACACTCCGCCACATTTTGTTCAAAAACATAACCCACTTTAGAAGTAATCTCAACTCTTCATCTGACCTCTATTTCCTCAAAGTTTGTTCTGTAAAGGTGTGAGAATATTCTCCAAAATAGCCACCCCACCCATCAAAAAAGATAGTCATCGAAAAAAATGTTGATCAATTGGGTTGACCAACCTGGTACTACATTCAAATATGATTTCACACCTTCTTCTTTGTTTATAACTAACACTTTTTGTTTTTGTGCCAAAAAATAAACAACAACAATAACACAAACAAAAAATAAAAAAGTGCGAACTATTTGTTTACGCTAATTATGCGACATATGTGATGTTCTTGAATATTCGCGGTAGTGATCGAATTTGAATATATTCGAATATTGGGAAGAAAAACATCGATAAACTGATTGTTATTACATCGGCGTATGTATATATGACACTTTTAGTATACAAGATTATTGTTTTATAATGCCCAAATTTATGATGTTACTTTTAGTACCTTCGAATACAAACACGAGATTTGAACATGTTTGAAAAGAGATTTTGTCAAGATTGCAATTTTTTCGTTTGTTTCTAATCAGATATCAAGTAATGTTTTTTTTTCTTAAATTGAAAAACAACGTTTGATAAAAAAATAATTCATCCTGTACGGAGTGTTTTTAATACTAATCATAATTTTGGAAAATTATTGGGCTCATCAGATACTGGTTGAATTTTTAAAACTTTTAGTTACCGTCCAGGTATTTTTGTCGTGTTGTGTAGAAACATCCGAGTACCCTGAAAATGCAATAATTGGATTCACATGTATTCGTGGTCGCCATCGTAGTTGTTGATAGTTTGAATAACAACCACAGGGCAATTGCGCCGCTACATCTTTCCAGGCAGAGGAATAAGTTTTTTGTTCTTTCCGGCGAAAATTTTGTGTAATTGGGTGAGAGTTTGTTTGTCACCGAGAACTGTTGATTTACGTACTTCTATGCTGCACGCAATTCGTGAATGTTCGTAAAGTAAACCTCAACCCATATTGCCGATTCACGCTAGTTCTATCCCAATAGTCTTCGCGTTTCACGATGCGATATATAAGAACGTTTGTCTCAGTTCCCAATCAAACTCCCCTTAGATACGTTTTTAAAATAGATGCAACCGATCTGACCGATGTTTTCGGATTTTGACCATTTCTAAATAGTTCGATTTTTAAGTATTAGTGTACCTCTAAAAAATTCACAAGAACCAGTGTAGCTCGGGGAATTTTTAATTTAAAGCATTGGTGCTTCACGAATTTCTGCACATTGATCTTGAAAACCATGGAAATTTGGGAAAAAATTGAGAAGAATCGAACATATTTCAAATTATCACCGAAGTTAATTAATTTTCGTCGATTTTTTTCTGAAAAAAGCCGTTTTACATCATTTTTAATTCTCATTTTCTTATCGATGACAGCACTGTATTGAGTTATGTAGGTAAGAAATTTGTTTATATGTTCGAAACATATCACTCTGTAGTTTTTCCAGTAGTTTTTATTCTTCTATAGCCACATATTCTTGAATTTCCCGCTCTTCCTCCTAATTAACACCAACTGGTGAAGCAGACAGACGACAGCTCTTCTCAAATAATTCTACGCTAATGTATAGGTATTACGCCAGACAGGACCAAGAGCTGAACACCTGGCCCACTTCCCAAAAAATCCATCATCATATTCAAATATTGAAGAAGGGGGAAGGACCACCTACTATTCTCTGCGCGAGAAAGTGGGTGGAGACATGGTGTATGTATGTCTTGTCATTCATTCGATTCGATTGCGCCATTTATTGGTTTTGTCTTTCTGAAAAATTGATTTTTTTCTTGATGTCGCTATTGGTAAACCTTATAATTCTTCAGACTTCAGAATGCAAACCACTCCGAGAAGATTTCTACCGCCCACGTTACTTCTCATCGTGGTTACGAAAGTTACTCCTAACCCTCTCACGTGATGTCAGTTATTTCTTCTCTCATAAATTTTGCGGCTATGATAGACTCGCAAATTTTATTCAGTTCAAACAAGAAAAAAAGTTTGAAAAATTATCTCCTTCTCGTTTTTTTGATCTGCCAAAAACTTCTGGGCGCGTTGAATTATTTCTTAATTTTTGTTTCCAAGAATAGCTCATTTTATGAAAGAATATCTTGCAGCGAAAATATTGTGAACCGTACTCAAAAAAAAAAAAAAAAACATTTTATCTTTTTTCTTTTCCCAATTTCAGAATCTTTACTCGAATTTATTTATCTCCTGAGTTGGTTTGAACTTCAAGAAGAACCGAATTTAGTTTTCAATAAAAATCATGCTGTAATCTATTATTATCTATAAAGTAAGAATTTGTTTCCACAAAGTAAGACCCTATTGTGCATCAGAGTCCAAATTTCCGATAACAAAGTTTTATCTATCCACATCATTACTTCCCAAAAAACCCAATGTCATAAAAAACTTTGCACGTTCTCCGCCCAACAAAGAATAACTTCCCATATTTCCATCCCCAATAGTACCCTAAAAGCTGCGTTTTTCACACCTTTGCCAAGTCCCGCCTACTCAAATAGGCAAGTAAGGTCCATATTCATATCCATATCACTTGATAATTCCATCCATGGTTGTTTGATATACTTTTTCTCAAAAATATCTTTATTAATTCTCAATTTATGTTCCTTTTTTGCAGGTACAATAATGAATACATTGTCGTTCTGTGGGTTAATGTCATCGGATGAAGACTCTCGAGATTCAGGAGTTTGTGATATGGAAATCGATGAGCAAAAAACCTCGTTTCCGATGATGAATGAGGTTGCACATTTTGAAAGTGTAAGTTATATTATTTACCGATTCTTGAGGGCTATTTTGTAACCTGGGATTCTTCGAAAATGTTGAGCTTTTTTAAAGTCGAATTGTGTTTCCGAGATTAAGATCAATTTGAAAAATATTCAGATTCCTCTGTCGAAAGAGTTGATTGGATTTCCAATATGTTAAGAGTCTACTTTGACTTCTGTAAATACGGAGCCAACACTCCAATGTTTGATCAAATCATTTTCAAAAGGTTTTTTAATTTCAATTTTTTCAGCTGAAAAACGATGCAGAAGAAGAAGAGTTTCGCAAAAGCCTCTTCAATGAATCACAGGAAAATATTCAACCATTCAAGCAAATTAACAAGATCTTTGACGAATCACCGAAATCGAGAACTTTGTTTGCTCGACCAGCATTGGCAGTTCGAACGAATAATCAGCAATTCACTCGTAAGAGAACATTTGCCGGTTTCGATCAAGTGACAAAGAGAATAAAGATCAGTGAAGAATATGCGATTGAAGAACCATCGACTTCAAAACACCAATCTTCAAACTCGAAATCGGTTGTTATTCAAAGAACTCATTCTTCATCGATTTTGGAACGACGATCGAGAATTGATGTGGATCTTCCAAAGACGGAGTATCATTTGACGACAGTCCCAACAGGTTGTTCAAATGCTTATCGACGAATCAATCCAACGACTCTTAATAATATTCTTTCATTGAACAATTTCACTGAAAAATATTTGTTGATTGATTGTCGATATCCTTATGAGTTTAATGGCGGACATGTCAAACACGCAATCAATATCTATGATCCAGCAGACATTGAAACAGTTTTCTACGATGAAAATGGGCGCAAAAAAGAGAATAGAATTCCAATTTTCTATTGCGAATATAGCCAGAAACGTGGTCCATCAATGGCTTATGCTCTCCGACGACTAGATCGACAAAAGAACGAGTTGGCATATCCATATTGTGACTATCAAGAAATGTATGTTCTAGACAAAGGATATCGCAATTTCTACTATTCGTCTAGAAATTCTTGTACTGAGGTTAGTTTTAAACGGAAACTTGTAAACTGAGTTTTTGCGATTTTCAGACATTCTGTAAACCTGATAATTATATCGAGATGGACGATAGCCGATTCAGTGGTGAACTCAAAAAATGGAATTTCCATAAAAAATCGGCGATAGGAACATCTGTCCGGGTTGTTGAGTGAGTTTTTCTTACACACGTTTTTCATGAACTTAAATTTTCCTTTATTTTTGTTCGAAAATTGAGAGGAGTAGTACTTTAAATATTTGAATGATCGATGAACGAAAGTTTGAAAAATCAGTGTTTTCATTTCATTCAAAAACCCAATTCACAATACAGAAAATATAATTTTCCCATTTTCTCTGATCGGTAAACCGCTTTTCTGAATGAGAAGTTAATGCTCTGTTCGTTGAAGAATGAACAACTGACGAAATGATCGAATGAGATTCAATGTTAGGATGTGGTTCACGAAATTCTCGAAGGAAATATTCAAAGTGATGGTCCTCACCGGCTTGAGGTCAAAATATGTTTCAGTTTGTAAATATTTATTACGAATATTTTTTGAGAAATCAGTGTTTCACTGCGTAGATTCTGTTTGATTGTTGTCTTCAAGGTTTTTAAAAGGTAAAAACGAGTTGGAGGTTCAACATTCAGACCGGGAAAGGGTTGAACCATAATGAGGTTTCCACCGCTACTTGCCCATGTATGTTTTCGTTCATCGATTAATCCATATTGGAAAACAGACATAAAAACGTGAAAGTTCGCATTTTTGTTGAGATGTACACTTTCTTAATACATTCATTTCAATTATGTATTTTCAGATCCAAAACTCGTGTCATGTTCCGCCAATTGTCAGTAACGAATGTCTCAACCACCTCCACTAACCGATCCTCCTCACGTCGTCCCCTTTTCAGCAGTTTATCCTCACCCACAGGGCTTTCAACAGTACTCGAAGTACGAACACCTTCACCTCCACTTACCCGACCACTCACTAACCCTATCTTCTCTTAATATTCATCTGTAGTTTGTCTTCCTGTATTTTTACCTGCTTGCTTTCACTGGTCATTCTGATAGAGTTGTTTGCTTGAGCTTCTTCAAAATTCGATAACCTTCTCACTTTTTCAAACCCATAGCTCCCATCACTTTCTCAGAGTGGCCAGCATAGGATTTTCAAATTCAGCGAACCATAGATAGATTCCCCGCGCGCGCGTTTCCCCCAACCCCACCCGGTGAACACCCTTATCCTGGTTATTCTTCGTGACATTGATATGTAGCTGTAATTTTGTTGTTCCCCTTGTAACATCAAAAAAGAGTAGTAGAAACCAAAGTACAAAACAAATACCAAATATAATATCGTTCTCATTTTTCTAAAGCTATATTTTTTAATACTATTTTGAATATTATTTGGAAACAGATTTTTATTGTAAATAATCTATGTACTTATTAAAAAAAATAAAATTGCTTTTTTTTCTAAATTGGTGTTTTTATTGGCTTGATATTGAGATTTTATTCCATCTAAAATGTATTTGACTACCAAAAATGTGAACAGCTTTGAGATTTTGAAGGATTTTCTGAGGTAAGTATGCATATATTTTTTTCAAACGTATTTTTTTTCAGAAGTTTTTAGAAAAAAGGTTTAAAATGGTTTCTTCTAAATCCAAAACCATAACTTGATTGAAAAAAAAAACATCAAAATTACAATTTTTCACCACCCTCCTCCTTGAACTGAATCTGGAATCCTCCTTGGCTCACAATCTGTGAGCTCGAAAACGATTGCGTTTGACCAAAAGAGCTTCCACTCTGACCAAATCCTCCGCCTACTGGAGCTCCATAACCAACTGGCACTTAAAGAAAAAACAAATTATAAAATTTTTTAATGTCATCGAGTAACAGTTGCTATGTGATATTGTGCATATCATTCATTCCTTTTTTGTTTTTGTGATGGAGAGTTGGTTCGATTTGCTATTCGCTCTTTTTGGAATGCTTTTATTCTTTTATCTACTAGTATTCCTATTTCCCTGTGTTCATTGGTGTCATATGAGACGAACTGAAAAGGTTGCTCCGATTGAACCGATTCAACTTGAAGATGTTATTAAACCTCGTGCAAGTAAAGCTCTTACGTCGACGTATTAATGCAAGCTTCTGGTTTTTATTATTAAATAATTTTTTGGAGAGGAAATTAAACGAGTTTGATGGTTTCTGTATCGAATAAAAACAATTCAGTTTTTTAATCTTAAAAAGAACGTATTTTAGATTTAGATTCATTAGGTGGAAAATATTCATTTTCAGGTCGAAATAAAAACAATTTAAAGTATAAATCACGATTTCGATAAGTTCGAATCCGGAAAAATCAGGCTATCATCTAGCTTCCACTAAATTTCAAAATTAATTGAACATAACATTTCGTTCAAACTGACGAATTCTGTTCTCAGCGGCTAATTTCGAATTTTAAAAATTCAGAAAAAAACTAGATTGGTTGGGATTCAGTGAACTTTACATCTCTAGTTTAGTTTAAGAGGTTTCAAAATGTTCTGGGTGTCAACAATGACTAATATTCTTCCTCTAACATAGACTCTAAACTCCAATCTGTTTTGGCGAACTTTGGCTGAAAATGAGTACTCAATTTTCATCAAAGTACATTTGAAATCAAAACAGGAAAAATCACGATAAAACAGTCGACACTGTGTAAAAAAAGATACTATAAAAACAAGGGTTGGAAATTCTCCAATCCCAGTTCCTTCTTTCCTATCGACTACAAAATGCAATTGTATTTACTAGTTCTTCTTGCCACGACTATAGGCCTGGCTGTGTCTAGACCTGGATATGGAGCACCTGGTGGATTTGGTGGAGGTGAGCAAAATTCTACAGAAAGATTGATCTGGATCATTGACGTTTCAGGACCTGGCTTTGGTGGAGGACAACAATTTGGTGGTGGGCCTGGTTTTGGTGGTGGTTATGGTGGCGGTGGTGGCGGTGGATATGGTGCACCAGTTGGTGGTGGAGGATTCCAATCACAAGGAAGCAATTGGGGACAATCCAGCTCGTTCAAAGAAGCCGAATCGCAAAGTTCTAGTGGATTCCAAAATAGTTTTGGGTCAAATGGCCAAGTTGGAGGATTTGGAAAGTAATTTTGTATAGAATCATAAAGTATCATTGTATGTGCTTTGTGTCTATTGTTTACGCTGTTACTTCGTATAGTTGTTTGGACCAAACTGCGCTCCCTTGAGAATATGTGATCAAGGTTACCAACCAAAGTTGTTTTTGATAATAACAATAATATGAATAATGAGGGAAAGTTTATCTTTGAACTAAAAAGGAATTGGAAGTTCGAGGGAAATGTGAATATTGAGACAGAACTTCCACTGCGAGAATGGAACAATTTGAGATATAGTAGCGAGCAAAAGTTTGTATATTGTTGGTTATATCGACATATCTCAGCTCGAAATGATCCGTTGATCCCAATATTTTGCACAGTTAGGTCATCATTTTGAACAATTTTCAGTCAAAAGCTATAAATAAATATGGAAATCATGTAAAATTCAAGTAGGACAGTCTTCAAATTTCAAAGTTGGGGTTCTCTTACAATAGTAATTTTGTTTCTGAAAAGTTGTGGAAGGCTTATGTCAAAATTGTTTGAGCGATGGAACTGATACTACAGTAAGCCAGCGACTAATGTAAATCGATCACCATTTTCTGAAAATCTAATTACAAGTTTCTAATTTTTCTATTAAAACATTTCAGTTTGGAAGTTGAGCTCGGGCTCACAAGGGTCCACTTAAGGATGTTAATGTTTCAATCTTCAATTTCTTGCATAAAAATTCAGAAGCGGGACGTTGATCACCTTGAAATCAAGTGACATAGACTCTGTGAAAGGTTTTTAACCCCATGTGCTCGATTTTGTTAGAATAACAAGTTGCTTCTTAATATTTTCAAAAATTCATCAAAACTAAACATGAGTGTTCGTTGTTTTTTTCAGGTAAAATATCTAGTTCTTTGAAATCATACTTCTCATCGAGTCATATTTTCACCAAGCTGACGTGACAAGTGACCAAAAAGCCGAAACAATGCCAACAATTAATGAGAATACGACGAGGTCAATTGACCAACATATTTTGTCTGCTTGTCTCAACTTATGAGTTCACTCTTTTTATACGAGATGACTGTATTACAAAAAACTGGATTCTAATTTCTGATTTGGTCATCGCATTCGGCAAAAACACATGATAAGCGAGAAAAGGACCGGTATTTAAGACTAACATCTGGAGTATTGAACATCTATTTTTTTCTACAACTTCAATATGAAATTCGTACTTGCCCTTCTCTTTGTTATCGTTGGTGTAGCTATGGCCGGATATGGTGCACCGGGTGGATTCTATGGCGGAGGCGGTGAGTTGAAATCCTCTAGAACTCGTTATGTTCAGATTAACTGTTCGTTTTTCAGGTCCAGGATTTGGTGGAGGATTTCCTGGCGGAGGATTTGGTCAACCAATGGGTGGCGGATTCCAACAATCTGGAAGTAATTGGGGACAATCGAATTCATTCAAACAATCCGCATCGCAAAGTTCTAGTGGATTCCAGAACAGTTTCGGATCAAATGGACAATTCGGTGGATGGGGATAATAACAAAAATACACTGTAATTTATGAATGAAAAATAAAACACTTTTGGTGATAGTTTTCCGAAGTTGTTTAAATGACCCGGCCAGGGATGAAACATGTGTGTCAAATCTGATAGTACTCGATATTGTAAGGTATATTAAAACAAAAAAAATGTTAAAAACCTTCATGTAAGAAAAAAAGGTTAAAAAGGAACAAAAATAAAACCCAGAGTTAGATCTCGAGAAAAAAATATATGACCTAGGAACCCAAAAGGGTGCAATAATGCTCTAAAACGTGTTAATAAACGAGTTCGCTCGAGCAATATCGCACACTTTTGGGTTTCTAGGCCATATATTTTTGTTTCGAGATCTAACTTTAGGTTTTATTTTTGTTCCTTTTTAACCTTTTTTTCATACAAGAAGGTTTTTAACACGTTTTTTTAAAATTACAATATACCTTACAATATCGAGTACTATGATACTATCAGATTTGACACACATGTTTTATCCCTGGCTGGGTCATTTAACAGTTTTTTAGAAAAGGTTGGGCATTATCAATATTCATCCAATTAGACCTAAATAGTATACCTACCCTGACAACTACAATTTTTCCGATCCTCCCCAAAGTTTCTGATTTTTTTTTTGATTTTGGACGATTAAAGGTCATTGAATCAACTTTGACCTCATCCATAGAACAAAGTAAAACTTCTATCACTCCTACTACACACCTCCTTCTCCTCCTCCATAACCATCGGTGCCTCAAATCCGGGACTAGCCGAGACAATTCCAAAAATATGACGAGTTTGACCAACGTATTTTGCCTGCTTGTCTCAACTCATGAGTTCTCTCTTTTTTATAGGTACGAAGATGACTGTATTACAAAAAACTGGATTTTTGAATTTCTTTTTTTTGACTTGGTCATCGCATTCGGCAAAAACAATTGATAAGCGAGAGAAGGACCAGTATATAAGAATCACTTTGGGAGTATCAAACATCAGTTTTTTCTACATCTTCAATATGAAATTCTTACTCGCTCTTCTCTTCGTCGTCGTTGGTATTGCTATGGCTGGATATGGTGCACCGGGTGGATTGTATGGTGGAGGTGGTGAGTGTAACCTTCTAGATTTGGCTCTACGTCATTTCGCCACGTTTAAAATTTTTTCCACCCGATATTTGGCCACACGAATTTTGGTCAACTAGTTGTTTTTGATGATTATGATCTGAACTCACAAACTATGTTTTCAGAAGTTATAGTTAACTGTTTGTTTTTTCAGGTTCAGGATTTGGTGGAGGATTTCCTGGCGGAGGATATGGTCAACCAGTGGGTGGAGGATTCCAATCACAAGGAAGTAACTGGGGACAATCCAGCTCTGCTCAACAATCGGCGTCGCAAAGTTCTAGTGGATTCCAGAACAGTTTCGGATCAAATGGTCAATTCGGTGGTGGTGGATGGGGATAATAACAAAAAGTTGCTGAAATTTATGAATGATTGATATGAAAGATAAAACACTTTTGATTTCGATGTTGTTTTTTGTTTCTGGTCAAAAGTCAAAACAAGGAAAAACGATGCAATTTTGTTGAAAAAGATCTGTTGTTTTGATAATAATTTTTGTTGGATGACGTGAATTCGACAATCTTTTAACGACAGTTAGTGTTGCTGGCAATATTTAAGGAAGGAATGTATCACCAATATAAAATATATATCTGGGAGCCGGGGTTGTTTAAGAAGGGACTTCTTCAAAATAACTTCTTAAAATAACGACCTTGATGTGATCTATGTCACACGATAGAGGTTTTGTTTCACGTATACACGTTTTCAGCATATAGTAAATAGTACTAGGTGACTTTTTTATGTAAAAAAATCTTTGCTAATATTCACAATTCTGCCAAGAAATTGGAAATAATTTCAAAAATCATGTCAACAAATTGTGAAAAATGTTTCGTCCAGCTTCATTTTGCGTGAAAAATTGGAATTTCTTTGCGTTCAGAACTCAAAAAAAACGCGATTTCCTATTAAATTTTATTCCCGTTTCACAATGTGAAGAAGTTTTGTGAGTGGACAATTTTTTTGTTTTTCGTTTACCTTCATCATTAAAATTGAATAAACAGTACCCTGGATAATAAAATATAAACATATTTTTCGAATATTTCATTTTATCGAAAATGCAATCTTGTATTTGAAGATAATCATTTTTTTGTTTTACAAGGTTTGAATTGAATTCTACCGAATTTCTCAATGCCAACGCTGTTGCCTTGAAAAGAAAAGGGTGGAAGAGAGGGCAGTTCCGGCACAGATAAAATAGATATTCAACATAAAATCACTCTGTTATAACGGTATTCAAATGGATATAGTTTAGTCTTCTTATTTTAAAGGTAACCCAGACAGTTTAATGATCCTAGGATGATATGAGGATTGTTCGGTGAAACTTGAGTCACAGAAAAAATGTGTTATGTTTGGTTAAAAAAATATAATCTCAAAAATTGAGGTGATTCATTTCCCTGAAAAATATTTGAATCACAATACTTCTTTAAAATACGAAGTTTTTTTTTATTTTTATGATTCTAGGTAGTGTTGCTACTTGGAATATGAATAAATTGGACCTTCAGCCCATTTTTGAGGTCATGAGTATTGTTTTTTTTTTAAAACCATTTTTCAATTATTTATCCAGAAATTACCATTTGTACTCTAAAAACCTAAATTCAAACTCCGTTGTATGTTATGATCTTGACACTTTTTCAAAAGACCATAAATTTAGATAACAAAAAATTTAACCTAGAAATGAGCCTTCCACATTTTTGTGCTCCAGTTCTCTCATATTTTCAAGAAAACTCTATTTGTTTTAAAATTAAACATGTGAGAAAACATCTACCCTTTTGCACGTGTTATTTTCAACGTTACTTGCGCTCGATCAGAACCAAGAAATATCTTTGTTCTTTAGTTTAAACAAATGTCAGACTGAAAATTTAAAAACTTGAAAACCTGAAACAAAGTACATCTTAAGAACAACACTTGAACTATAATATAGTATAAAGATATATTCCCTTGTGTCTAGATCAGTTTTTGTACTTGAAAACGTTAGAAATATACATTTGGAGTCGTGGGAAACTATGCCTCATTGCTTATCAATATTATGATCTTGAGCTTGAGCTCAAAATGAAAATCCATATTTTGTTGAAAGAAAAAGTTTATGTACAAAATAAAAATTAAAAATTGTCTTACACGGCGGATTGTGTATAAATGTATCGATTTTCGTATTTTCTTCCACGAACAAAACAGAACCAAACAGCCATAACATATGCGGGGAAAATGAAGAAAAGGTATAAAAATAGGCAGAGACATACCCAACCATTACAACTTCGAGCCTTCATAAGGACAGCGAGAGGCTGGAAAATATAACATAAATTTTGAGATATAGAAAAGAAATTATTACTCACCGGAAAGAAAATGAGGAGAATCGCCATTACGACGCGATCGCTGTCGGTCTCCACAATTTCAGTAGCATTTTCGTTAGCCATGGATGGATGGAGTGAGTCACTAAATGAATGAGTAGCAGCGAAAGGCTCGGCGAGCTGCAATATTTACTCAGTTTTTTCTTTCGTCTCACATGTTAGTCAGATAACAAACATCGGTTCAAAGTAGCAAAGATCTTCTGTTTTAGAATAGGAATTCAAGAAAAAGAGGAAATTTTTTGTGAAATTTCAGGATCAGCTTGAAAATGGAAATCAAAATTAATTAATTATTTTTTGGAAAATAATCGAGGTTTCGAAATATTTTTATTTGGAAAAGAGAGGAGAAGTTCAGCACAATATTGACACACATTTTTTGTGAGACAAAAATGTGAAAAGTTGGCATAGCATTTTTAAAACGAAAGTATTTTTTTAAAAGATTTATCTGCTCAGAACTAAGATCTCAGGTTCAGTATGATTTCAATAGGTGTTCTGAAACGTAACTGGTCCGGTAAAAAACGAACGTGAAATTAATAATAGATCTTTCAATGGATTCTGGCACAAAAATAATGGTTGCTGAAAAAACTCAAAAATCTCTAATTCGATTCTCAAATTTCTTTTTCAGGGAAATTTCGGAAAAGGATTTTAAATAGGATTTAAATTCAAAAATTCGAGGTACACATAAGACATTTTTCGATGTTAGGATTCGTTCCAAACATGTTACGGGTGTTAAAAATCGGACACTCATTTTTCAAGAGACAAAAAATATCAAAAGTTGGCATATAATTTTTTAAACGAAAATTACATGGATGTTCCTGTAACAGGCCAGATGATTAAAAAATCGACCGAAACGAACAAGGTCCTATTTCAATAAGGCAAAGATCTTCTTTCTTAAAATAGGAATTCAAAAAAGAGAGAGGATATTTGTGAAATTTCAGGATCAATATGAACGTGGAAATCAAAATCAATTTTTTTCAGTGAAGTAATCGGTTTTTTTTTTTTGAATGTATTTCGAAATGAGGGAAAAAGTTCAGCACAATATTGACACACATTTTTCGAGAAACAAAAAATGTTAAAAAAAAAAACGGGACATAGCATTTTTCAAACGAAAACGTTTTCTTCAGAAATGAGTATATAGATAGAATTATAATCTCAGGTTCAGTAAAATTTGAATAAGAATCCTGAAACGTACCTGGCCCAGTGAAAAACGAAAATAAAATGTATGTCCATGAAACAGGCCAGTTGATTCAGAAAGTTCTCTAAAATAGACCCGATCAGAAGAACTTCTTAATTTTACTTGATTTTTGAGAATCGTAGAATTTATCCATTTCAAACTCAGGAAAACGTATTACATTTAAAAATAAATAATTAAATTTGAGTTAGACCTACGAAATTTTTCGATGTTAAGATACGTTTCAGACCTAAAATATGTTATCGATATCATTAGAATCAGCAGTGCCTTGTGAAGCATGTGAAATATCAAAATTTTTACAGGACATAGATAATTTCAGAAAAAAATTCCAAAGTCTATAATAAGTACCCAATTTTAAGAGAAAAAAAAAACGTATTTAACAAAAAAGGAAAGGGTCGAAGTTAAGTCCTAAAGTTATCTCCTGGATGAACCGGAAAAATATTTAAAATTTGAAAAAGTATTGGACAATTCAGCAAAAATTTAAAGTGGTTCTTTAAAAGTTCATAATCAACTCACAAAGTAACTTAACTCCTCTTTTCAAAAAGGGAATGCTTCAAAACGAAATGCGATGAATTAAATAGATGAAATCAAGAAGTAAAATAGAGAAGGTCAGGTAAATCAAAAATGATGAAATGTTTTTTGTTTCTCTTCACACTCCTCGTATCATATAGTCTCTCTTCAGAATGGGATGACTCATGCAGTGTGAAAACGAACAAAAACAACGACCAAAATACCGTACACTTATGACTGGTTTTAGATAGACGCAATTTTTGTGTTGAGACTATGGAATAGGCTTTGTTCATAGCTTTGAAAGTTTCTTGGTCATAAAGAAAGCCCAATCGAGAAACTGCTGATTTAACAAAACGACAATTTTTACACTATTAAACTTTCAAGATATTGAACTAGAGTCTAGTTGGGCGCACTGAATTTTTTTTTTTGAGCATTCATTCGTCTTAGGATCTCATTAGGGCTTTTACTTGTTCCATTTTGTTCATTTCTGATCTGATTTGGACCTTCCTCTAGCTTCATTTCGACCTCATCTTGACACACTTGGGCCTCCACTGGTGCCTTTTTGGTCTCAAATTTCTGACCTCTTTCCCCTGCCTCAAAATAGTTTTTGTTGCTGATCTACTCATTTTCCCAAGCTCAAAAGGTATGAAAAGTATTTTCTCAGTGTGATTAATAATCAATTGAGCGTGCGAATTGCTCACTTCAAAAAAGGAAATTGTCTCCATTTCCTTTTTTTTGCTCCAACAAAAAGTTTATTCCAATCATTTTGTTGAACTTTATTCAATTTGAGAACATGCCAACAGCTTGTGAAGTTGATGCGGATGTTTCAATAATTTTTGGGGTTCTCAGGTTTTCTCCCCTTTTCACCTTGATTCTCTATATCTTCGCATTTTATTTATTGTTTTATCAATCGAGCGGACATTCAAAAGCATGTCGAAGGCAGTATACATGTTATTTGGTTGCCAAATTGTGTGGTTCAATGTTTTTGGGATCGGGGATGTCACCTATTCTAAGACTACCAGCATTTGGATATCAGACAATGGGGTTCTTACAAATGTTGAATATGGTGAATATGGCATGGCCTATAATTCTGACAATTTTTGCGCATATTAGTGAGTTTGGAGCAGGGCATGACTGAAATGACTTTTGAACTATGGTAATGTGTCAGTTCCTCCAAAAAAAAATCCAGGAAGACATAGATATTCTTCAGAAAAAATGGCTTGAAAGAATAAATGGTTTTGATTTTCTTCGTATATAAATCCTACAATTGAGAAATGGAATTTGTTTATTTCCAGAACCAGATGTTGAAAAAATTTGAAATAATCGGATTTTGTTTTTTCTTTCGTAGTAAAATGGAAACTGACAGTCACAAGCAGAGCCCAGAATTGTAGACCTAATATATTTCTCAATTTATTATAATGTTAGCCACTTTTTTATGTTCTGAACATCAAAACTCTGAAATGGTATTTTTCAGTGATTGTTCTCACCCTTCTTCTTCTCATCAATGAACGATGCCTCATTATCCAAAACTATTGTGACTCCCAACGCGAAAAGTATCAAATAAAAATGGCAATGATCCAAAACGTACAATACTTCGTCATCACATTTATCATGCTTTCCAGCTGGGCTCTCCTTGTCTTATCACAATTCGATCATGAACAAGGAATCCTCAAAGAGTCTTTTAGTAAACCCCTGAAAGGTATCGAATGTCCCATTTTCTTTTTAATGGATTCACAATCTTGGCGGATTATGTTGGTCACCGCTTCGTTGGTTTGCTTGTCATTTTTATTCGTGTTATATTCTACGTTGAAAATCAAAACTACGTTTGAGATGTTTCGAAGTTGTCAAATGAGACTTTCTAGAAAAGTTTGGCGTGTACAACAAGGCTTCTTGATTCTAAAAATAGCTCATGTTGGGACATTTGTGATATTTGTCATGTTAATGTCAGCAATTCTATATGCAGTGTCGACAAATTTCGGTAACTAGATAAACTTTTCATTATCCATTAAAATATCAAACATATTTCAGCCACCTATTTTCTACTATTCTTGATCACTCACCATGGAACTGTATCGATTTTGATCTTTATTTTCAGTCACAAATCCGTCAGATCTTTTATGATCCAGCATTTCAATTCATGTATGCCAAAACCTTATCGAATTGGATCAGTTGTAGATGTCTCTGAAAATCTCGAACAACCACAAATCCAAGTATTTGCAGTCATCCAACCGAATTCAACGTTCTAAATTTAGACCCCCCCCCCTTTTTTTCTGTCGTAATTTTGAAAATTATATACATCACGCTTGTTAGCTTCAATAAAAACAGAGAGAAAAAAGCGTTGTTCATTGAGGTGATATTTGATAAGTCATATAATTATAACCTAGCAATAGTAGTCGCACTCTTTTTTTTTGTTCATAGTAACTGCTAGAATGGATTGTGATATGTCGTATTTATTCAACTCGGGAGTTTACTTGTTTTTCAAATTCAAAGCGCTGATATGTCTACCAGTGTATATCCTAGCCTTTGTGCTTCTATATGTGAACCATTCTCCGAATATCATTGTGGTTCGAATGCAATATATACGACTAATTATTTTGTAAGTTGAGAAAATGGGAAATGACGTCCATAAACATATATTTTTTATGTTGAACATATTAATATATTTTAGAGTTCTCCAGCACAAGAAAAATCCTTGAAACAGTTATTGTTGACCAAAATATCTCACAATATTTGAATTTGAAAAATTTATGAGAACACTCATTTTTTTCATGCATTTATTTTTGACCAATTGGTTGTGAGAAAAGCTAGGAGACTAACAAATATAGTTGGTCAACGGCTCGGTTAAGTCGGCTGGAATCGGCTATCAGTCACGCCGAATTAGTCATTTTTTAACGGCTCGGCTAACGGCGCGCCGATAAGCCGAATTAGGCGCCGAATCAGCCATTTCTTCAAGCCGAATTATCGGCTGAGGAGACGGCGCGGCTCAAGCATTTCTTAATTTTGAGTTAAAAAATAATACATTTTAGAAATGCCATATGCTGTTTTCTTATGCAATTTTTTTTTTTGAAAATATGTAATGTCCATATTTATATTTGATTATTAAATAAATTAAGAAATGCTTGAGCCGCGCCGCGCCGTTTCCTCAGCCGATAATTCGGCTTGAAGAAATGGCTGATTCGGCGCCTAATTCGGCTTATCGGCGCGCCGTTAGCCAAGCCGTTAAGAAATGACTAATTCGGCTAGGCGCCGCCGCCGCGCCGGTGAGCCGTTGACCAACTATACTAACAAATTCTCAAAATTTTCTATTTTTTTGAGAAAAAACCAAGGGTGGCCTCAGGTGGCTCACGTTCAAAAAAGCCATGGTTGGCTTGCTCAGGTTGATTTTCCAGGGTGGCTCACCTGACAAGCCAACTAATTTCTCATTTCTAAAAAAACAGTTGAAAAATGAGTATTTGGCTTTCCGAAGCAGAAAAAATCATTATTTTGATAATTTTTAAATATAAACGTGAACTTTTCACATTTTCAAATATGAAAATTTAAATGAATAAAAAGCCAACATTTCTCACCTGAGGCCAGCCTCGAAAGCCAGGGTGGCTCAAAAGCCAGGGTGAGCGAGAAAAAACCTGAGAGCCAGGGTGAGGCCAGGCCATATTGCCCATTCCTGGAAAAAACCGACTTTTCAAGAAAAGGACCAGACTACTAAACTTTATGAAACGGGCCTAATCAGGGAAATACGAACCTACCACTATGCTTTCGAATTCTCCCGAGCTTGGTGCTTTTTTTGCATTTATGTTTCAATTTTCTATGACCTTTAGAAGTGAACATCTCTAACAATCAGAAATTTATATTTGAAAAAGGTTTTCTCGTCAGTTTTGACGTTTTTTTGGTCAGATTCATACCAAAAATCCAAAGAAGGGTAATTTACGTTTCAGGAAAGGAACAAATTTTTCCGGCCCACTTCAGGATTTGATTTTTTTTCATCCATATTTTCACGAATTTTTCGAAGTTTTTTGATCATTGAGATAAATGTTTTCCCTTTTTTGGTAATGTTGCGTTTTGAATAATTGTTGGTTACAAATGTCTAATTAAATTATACATTCTAAAGTATATAATCAGAAAAAAATGTCATAGACTAAATTTTTTTCTTTCCAGTAACTATATTTTTATATTCATTCTCACTGTCATTGTTTGTCCTATTCTAATACCACCAATAGCTGGATACTATTCAACAGGTTTAATATCAGTGTTTAATCTTAATGCTGGTATACCTCTGGTCCTACTAACACATAGTATTTCAAGTGAGCCGAATAAGTTGTGATGTCAACCATCTTGTTTATTTTCAGTCCTCGCATTAGCTATAATTCTGCTGATCAATCATCAACTTGTCTCATTATCACTATTTCGAATATCAAAAACATACGACCTACCAATTAAGATCACCTTTATTTTATTCAAAATATGTTATACTTCATTTATTCTAGTGGCAATTGGTGTTATTCCAGTTCTCACCTTAGAATCGGAACTTGAAAATATTCACAATTTCGCATATGAAAAGTATGGGACTCTAGTAGTATGTTGTCCACAAATGTTTGTGTCTGATCATAGAAAATGGCAGATATTGGTCCCATATTGTGCATCTCTGTTTTTTGCTCTTTCATGTTCTATAACTGGAATTATAAGTGTCAGTTTATGTTTGTTAATTATGTATGAATCAAGGAATATGGTTTCAATCAAGACTTTGAATATGCAGAAGAACTTTACATTTGTTATTCTTTATCAAGCATTTGTTTATATTGGATTTATTGTGCTGCCGATTGGTATTATTTCAACATTGTTTGTTTGGGAAATTGATCTGCCAGGTAAGGATTGGCAGGATTTTTGCTTTTTTGTCATAAAAATATCTATTTTTCAGCAAACGGTCTTTATCATTTGATATTAATATCATCCCAAGGAACAGTTAGCAATATGATTCACATTCTCCCCCAATTGTATCGAATGTTTTTCAAGAAAAAGAAGATTTGGACATCCCGATAATTATGTATCTTAGAAAAACGAAAAAAAAAAACAAAGATGTTAGAAAAAAAAACGAATATCTTAGAAAAACATAAATTATTTTTACTTTTCGTTTTTATCTTTCGATGAATTCTCCCTGCTCACTTGACCCATCTATCCTCTATTATTGTTATCGTCTTTCCCCTGTGTTGAACTTCCCACGTTGGCAACGTGGGAAGTTCAACACACTCCCAACGTGGGGAAGACCGTTTGCTGAAAAATAGATATATTGAAAAATAGATAAAAAATGATAAACAAACAATATTGAAATAATACCAATCGGCAGCACAATAAATCCAATATAAACAAATGCTTGATAAAGAATAACAAATGTAAAGTTTTTCTGCATATTCAAAGTCTTGATTGAAACCATATTCCTTGATTCATACATAATTAACAAACATAAACTGACACTTATAATTCCAGTTATAGAACATGAAAGAGCAAAAAACAGAGATGCACAATATGGGACTAATATCTGCCATCTTCTATGATCAGCCACAAACATTTGTGGACAACATATGAGAATCTTCCCGATATATGGATCTCAATGACAAATGCAAATCGGGATCGGACTATGATTATGTGTGATAATATGTTTCTTATTGACATCAAAAAATGGGTCATATTCCTACCATTTTTTATAACTATAATACTTGAAATTCTAGCTATATTCACAGGGATACTTCAAGATGTAAAGAAACATATATCTGCGAAGACTTTGAGGGCTCATCAAGTTTTCACGTTTTCTATGATTTTTCAAGCAGTTATTTATATTATTTTTTCGATTGGTCCGATTGGTGCAATATCTTCTCTTATTATTTTTCACATGTCGATTCCATGTACGTTTTTTTCCTAATTTCTAGTCAGACTCCGAAAAATCACATTTGATATAAAACCAAAAAGTTCCACGTTTTTTTCTCGATTTCCGACGGAATTTCTTTGCTGGAAAAAAATGTCGAAATCGTGTGCACAACTTGTTTGATACAAAACATTATTGAAAAAGTTCGCACTCGCGTAGAGCTTACTCATTTTTCCCATTACCCTTTCGAGCAAAAAATTGGTTGCTTTGAAAAAACTTGGTCCATCTTGTCCCGTCCTAACGTGATCGGTCTTACTTTGCCCAAATTTGCCAATTTCTAATCCTTTAAATAAATAGTTCGGTAGCTGTTTTTGATAGTCTCTGTTGTTTTTCTTCCAACCAATCGTTGATAGCAACCTCAAACTCTTTGCACATTCATTTTTTGCAGATAATTGTATGTTATTCTTGATCATCGTATCCTTCCATGGTTCAATATCCGCTCTGTCACATCTAATCCCTTTATGGGAACGTCAGAAAAAGAAACGATTGAATCGTCTTATTCTAATGAATGCAAATTTAAGTAAATATTGAATAAACCAATTTTGATCAACTTTGAGTTTGTTTTTTTCCAAACAACGGGAATCAGATGACAAAAACCTAGAATACTCCAATGACTTGACTCAAAAATTGTCTTATTCACTAGACATTATATTCGAGAATAAATCTACATAGACTTGATTTCCGGTTTTGCAATTATCATGAGACAGAATGAACAACAAGAATCTTCATTCTTCAGAAAATGAATTATTGTTCAATCGAATCGGCTGAAGACTCTTTTTTATACATAATCTACAGTTTTTCACCTTTGATTGATCTACCAATTTATATATTTTCAATAGCTGCAATTTACTCGAATAAATATGTTAAATCTTTGAGATTTCAGTTTCTTCAACAAATTTTTTGGTAAACCTTTTCAAATAAAATACTAATTTTTTGTAATTTTCCATTTAGGAACTTGATCCATGCATTAATTTTAACCGAGTTCACACGTCCAATTATGATTTCCAAGGTTCCAGGATTATTTGTGAATGGGTTCTCCAACGATTTGCAACTAAGTAACTCAATTCCAGTGATATTTTCGAGTATGAGTTTGTCAGGTATGAGAATATCGAAATACAATAAAATCAATAAATAAACCAACCAGGTGTGTATATGATTATGATAACAATTGCTCATTCAAAATTACAACAATTATCTAAAATAAGGTTCAATAAAAAGTTCACAATATCCATAAGATATTGTAGTTTTTGTTACAAAGCAACGTTTTTCACATTTATTCTTACAATTTTCGCATTCTCGACAATGATACTATACCCTGATAATCTACCTGAAATGCGGAAAACAATGCTGGAATTGAATCCGGAGAATACTGTTATAATGTGTGATAATATGTTTCTCATAGATTTGGAAAAATGGCCATTATTTTTACCATTTTTACAACTATGATACTTGAAATGCTTGCTATAGTCACAGAAGTGTTTTGTCTTATTTTATCATTGGCTATTCTTCAAGATGTGAAGAAGTATATATCTGCTCAAACATTGATTGCTCATAGAGTTTTCACATTTTCACTGATCTTTCAAGCGGTGGCTTATGCTATGTTTTCTATAATTCCACTTGGGATCCTTTCTACTCTTGTTATTTTTAACATGACGATTCCAGATAAGTTGAAAATTCTATGTTCCATAATAATAAATATGTTTTTAGATAATGGTATTTTGTTCTTCATTATCGTAGCGTTTCATGATTCAATATCCGGATTATCACATTCATTTCCATTGTTGCAACGCATGAGGAAAAAACGATCAAGTCGTCCCATTCAAATTGACACAACTAAATTTTGATAACTTCAAAAAACATGATATATGTATTAGAACTATTTGTACACTTTTACTGAACCAATAAACTTTCAGAGAAACACACACACACACACATCATTACAACATAGAGGGGTTTAAAATCAACTTTGGCTATAAAAGAGCACCAAAAAATGTTATCCTGAATATCTCTGTTTCAATTGTATCAGGGAAGTGAATCAAGATCGAAAGGAGAAATGTCACGTGAAAAATATTTCAACGTTTTTCATGCAACATAGTTTTAGAGGGCGTACAGGTGAACTGGCACGTGCGTATGTGCTTAATAAAATGATGCTATTAACCATCATTTTGGCTTCAAGTTTGATTTTGATTTTCACGTAGAAGGTTGCTTTAGGTGTAGGGTTGAATGTACACTGACTTGTTGAAACCTTTTTTGTTGCTTTCTGTGTTTCTTTTCAAAATAAATTAGAATCCAAAATGTTAATCGTGACTATAATTATGATGCAAAAGAAATGACTTAATTTATTTATCTGATTTCCTCTTGTTTTTTTCATAAGATTTTCATAATATTGTTCGTTTCTATAATTATTATGAGAAATACAAGAAACAAACAATCTTCTCTTTCTTCAGAAAATGAATTACTGTTCAATTGATTCTGCTGAAAATTCTCTTTTATATAAAATCTACTATTTATCACCTCTGATGAATCTCCCGATGTATATGTTTTCAATACTTGCAATATATTCAAATAAATATGTGAAACCTTTGCGATTTCACTTTTTTCAACAAGTATTTTGGTGAGATATCTATTGTGCAATATTTTTTATAGTTGTTTTCAGGAACTTTATAAACACAATAGTTCTAACCGAAGTCACACGTCCATTAATTATTTCTCAATTGCCAGGATTTCTCGTAACCGGATTTTCAATAAATCTACAACTCAATATCGCACTTCCAGTTATATTTTTAGCATTGAGCCTATTGAGTAAGTCATTCTCAGAACTTTGTTAATTCTATTTTTCATTTCAGATGTGTTTGTATTAATGGTCATTGTTGCCTATTCGAAATTGAAGAAATTATCAGAAATCAGATTCAACAAAAAATTTACAAAATTTATGAAATGGTGTAGTCTTTTTTATAAAGCCACATTCTTCACATATTTCGTAACAACATTCGCTTTTTTAACATTGTTAACATATCCCATAAACTTACCCGAAATCCGGCAAACAATGATTCAAAACTATCCTGAGAACGATATTATAATGTGTGAAAATATCTTTCTAGTTGACATCAATCAATGGCAAATCTATTTATCGTTTTACGTGTCCTATATAATGGCAGCACTTGCTTCAATCACAGGAATACTTTGTCTCATATTATCCTTATTGATACTTAAAGATATTAAGAAGTTAATATCTGCCCACACTTTGGTTTATCAGCGAGTTCTCACTATTTCAATGGTATTTCAAGCTATAGGCTATATTCTTTTCACTATAATTCCAACTGTTCTTTTATGTTCATTAGTCATTTTCAAAGTTACGACTCCAGGTAAGTTTTTAAATTGAGTTGTGTTTGTCGGTTTTATTTAAATGAGCTAGGATTTCAAGTAGTTTGTCCATGACTGTATTTTTAAAAACAAGTGTTTAATTTTTGAATTATAGTTGACAGACTCTGTTCTTTGGGATCAGATTCAAGAGTTTTTAATTTCCAACTACAGAATGGGATAATTTTCAGATTTGGGCTAGTTTTAGGATTCACAATTTTGAACTAAATTTGATTGAAATTGACATCCTTCCGGTGATCCAACTGAGGTGTTTTCTAGAAACGGGCTTTATAGGAAGGTGAATACCGATTCAAGTTGAATTTCACCGGTTTTGATAAACTTAAAAAAATAGGTTGAAAGTGAACTTGTGCGTTTTTTTAGAACTACAACTTTTTTAACTTTATCATTTTCCACGAAAAAAAAAACAAATTGAGAAATAAACTGTTTATGAAGTACTTTTAAAGTTCTAAAATTCTCTAAAACCAAAGTTCTGGTTTGAATATTTGATCTGGCTTTTTCAAGAAGGTTCTCAGCCCCGGTTCATTCCATATGCTCGATTTTTTCAGATAATGGCATGTTATTCCTGATCATCGTCTCATTCCAAGGTTCAATATCCGGTTTGGCACATGCAATCCCACTACTGGAACGTAGGAGGAAAAAACGGGCAAATTCTGTGATCCACCTTGACTCTAACAAATTCTGTAAACTTATCAGATTTTCCCATGGTCTGTTAGTCCAAACATCAATTTCCTCTCTTATCAAAAAATCTTTATTAAAAAAATAAGAAATCCAAAATGTTACACAAACGAAAAATGCAATTTACAGAAAAATTTGTACTTTGGTACCATGGAGAGGTCAAATGTGCAAAACAATGACAATTATAATTAATAGATGACAACATCTGTTGTGTTGTTCTCGAATATTCAAGAATAAACTGGGTCACATGTTGATTACTTATATAAATACATTCATATCTCTCGTTTTATGTATGTATGTCTTCATTCATTCTTTCATTTTTTATTTGATATGTAGATAATTTGTATTTTGCTTGATTTGTATATATATATAAGGGTAAAGTAATAATATATAATATTAATCAATTGATAAGATGTGTTTGTATTGTATGCATTTATGTGGGGGTCAATCAAGATAGTCACTTAAAAGTAAATAGGGCGAGCACAAAACTTGATAGCATCTTTTTTTGGAATTGTGAACATTATTTTTAGAAGTAGTACATATTTTGGTCATTATTTTAGATGTTTGATCTTATGAGAGTTGGAGAAGAGATGAGATCAAAAAGCCAAATGTTTGTGTTATTATTGTTGAGGTCTGGGAAGGAAAAATGGGTGGTTTTTTTCGGATAGGATCTCTAAACCATAGGAAAAAGGTCCTAATACTGGTTCTTGAGTAGAACCACCTGAATTGAACTAAACCCGATTTTTGTGAGGTTATACATTCAGAAAAGGACTGGAACTTCTGAAATAGAGCATTTAACTTGACAAAAAAAGCCAAAAAGTGTCCCTGAAACGGCTCCAACATAGAAAGAAGGTCCTATTTTCAACATAGAAAGAAGGTGCTATTTTAGACAGTGAAGAAAACTTGTTATGTGCTTGGCCCCTGTCGAGAAACTTCTTTCGTAGTTCTCCTAAGAATGACTTAAAATCAGGTACAATTTCTGAAAATTCAAAAATCCTCTTTTCCGGTTTCAGAATCACTAGCCTTGAGTTTGATTTAAGAAATCCATTCTAAGATAATCTGAGCCTGGTCCAGTTGTTTTAGGCCAAGTTTTGTCTCGATTGAATGAGCCAATATTTGTGGCTAGCAGGTTTTTCCCATTTCAAAACACATTTTATTATTGCACTAAAAAAGTTGCGAAACCAAAAAGCAATATGACTGAAAATACAGATAACACATTTTTATGATTTCTAGAAAATGTAAATATAAACGATGCCAATTTTGAGTTTTTGAACCTGATGATAACAATTTGCTGGTTCACTTGACACCATAACAAGATCCTTTTTTTAAACAATATAATAGCGAGCCGCATTGTCTTTAATATAACGTGATCTAGACGATCCTAACAAGGGAGGTTCGTGAGCTGTTACTTTCAACTTTTTCTAAAAATTTGTACACTTATGTAGTTCGACCTCCTGATCATCGTGGTACATTTTTTATTCACCGGAAATTTTTGTGAATAAAGTTATGAAAGATTAAAATTATTTCATGACCATTTTCTGAAGAAAAAATGAGTCATTTACCTTTGAAAAATGAGCACGTGAATACAAATTCATTTATTTACTGTGCTGCCCTTATTTTATAACAGTTATGAATTGTAATGGGAAAATGTCTAAAAATTCATAACTTTTTACACAAAAATTTCCGGTGGATAAAAACTATACCACGATGATCAGGAGGTCAAACTCTGTAAGTGTACAAATTTTAAGAAAAAGTTGAAAGTAACAGCTCGCGAACCTCCCTTGTAAGTCGAACAATTTGAATCACACAAATGAAGAGAATCATGTTTTGTGTGGTTTTCAGAAGGTATCAGGTTTGTACCTTGAAACTATGATATCCTTTTTTTTGTGTAAAGTTGTACTAGTCTCGATCTTCTTCCAGTTTATTCCACATGACAATCAGTTTGCTCCTGTGCTTCATCTCCATCTCCCAATAGTCTAGTGGTCCGTAAAGTACACTTTCTCTATCTTACATCAGCCGTTTTTGCCTCTCCCTCTTCCTCTCCCCATGCCCATCATCAAAAAAAAAATATATATTCTTTCCCATCACCAATACTCGTCTCCTTTTCTCTTATCATCAAGTGACCAAGCTCCGCCTCCAATTCTCTTTCTCCCTCCAGAAAGATACATATAAAACGAGATGGGGGAAGGTTGTCTTATCTTTGTATCATTCTGAAATTTTCCAGAATGACGAGACAAACTAGTTTGGTGGTGCTTTTGGCACTTTTGGTGACCGGTGCCGCGGCTGGATCACTTTCTCGCCAAATCGAATCGGCTATTGAGAAGTGGGATGACTTCAAGGATGAGTTTGGTGAGTTTTTGGGAGACCCCGGGATCTGAGAGGACCCTATTTCAATCAATCATGTGTATTTATTTCAGACAAGGAATATTCCGAGTCGGAAGAGCAAACTTATATGGAGGCCTTTGTCAAGAACGTGATCCACATTGACAACCACAACCGTGAACATCGTCTTGGTAGAAAGACTTTCGAAATGGGGCTCAATGATCTTTCTGATTTGGTGAGTTCTGGTCTCGTGCTCTGTTTATCATCTTCAGAACCAAAAAATAATAATGACCGTCACCTGACCTGAAAACAACTGCCAAAATATCTCATGACCACAACGTAATATGAGCACTTATTTCAGCCATTTGCTCAATATCGCAAGCTCAACGGATATCGTCGTTTGTTCTCCGATCGTCGCGAGTCCAACGCCACCACCTTCTTGGCCCCATTCAATGTCCAAGTTCCAGACGAGGTTGATTGGCGTACCGAAGGACTTGTCACTGATGTTAAGAACCAAGGAATGTGCGGATCATGCTGGGCTTTCTCCGCTACTGGAGCTCTTGAAGGACAACATGCTCGCAAACTTGGCAAACTCGTTTCCTTGTCTGAGCAAAACTTGGTTGATTGCTCGACCAAGTATGGAAACAATGGATGTAATGGAGGTTTGATGGATAATGCTTTCGAATACATCAAGGATAACCATGGTGTTGATACCGAGGACAGTTATCCATACAAGGGACGTGACATGAAGTGCCACTTCAACAAGAAGAGCATTGGAGCCGACGACAAGGGATTCACCGATTTGCCAGAAGGAGATGAGGACAAATTGAAGATTGCCCTCGCCACTCAAGGACCAATCTCCATCGCCATTGACGCCGGACACAGAAGCTTCCAACTCTACAAATCTGGAGTCTACTACGATGAAGAATGCTCATCAGAAGAGCTCGATCACGGAGTCTTGTTGGTCGGATATGGAACTGATCCAGAGCATGGAGACTATTGGTTGGTGAAGAACTCGTGGGGACCAGGATGGGGAGAGAAGGGATACATTCGTATGGCTCGTAATAAGAACAATCATTGTGGAGTCGCCACCAAGGCTTCATACCCATTGGTTTAACAAATTATGACAATTTCGATGCTTTAATTATTTTGTATATAAATGATTTTTAAATTTTTAAATAGTTTTTTTTCTAGTGTTTGCCATAGAAAAACGTCGTTTAAAAAAAGAAAAAAAAAGATCAGCCCAAGTTCAAGATGGCATAACCGCAAGAACAGGAAAATTGCATAAAAACTGAACATGACAGAAAACTTGTTTTTGGAACCGGTTCTTGCCGAGAAAAGATACATGATATATGATATATTGCACATTTGTTTATTATGATTATTAGTGAAATTTGGATCTTGCAATAACTTGGAAGGAAATCGCAAACATGAGGAAGGCCAGGGATAAACCGGTGGAGATTGTTGCCACTTGGGTGTTGATGCAAACACGGACGTCTTCTGGAAAAAATGGTATTTAACAGGCCCCTTTTTTGGCTCTGGTGTGATTCAAGGGCTGAAACGAATTGGGCCATCTCTCAAGCCCTCTTCATCTCTGTCTCTAACTGATTTCTAGTTACTTACCAGCAGTTTGTGGTCGACAATTCTGTGAAAGACAAATACTTGTTCTAACCGATTGAGTTGAAGACTGTGCCGAATAAGATCTCCTTGGTTTCACGTAAGATGAAGCATCTGACAAAATCGAGTTTGGCGGAGAAGTGACAACATCCGCGCAGAATGGTGGCTGCAAAGAAAAAAAAAATGATGTTCGATATACATACTATGCAGATCTTATCGATCATTCCCGGATGTTATCTTGTTTGCCGACTTTTATGATGCTTTGTGAACAATTTTTGAATCTTACCGATGGGATGTCTTCACAACTCGTTGTGTTGGTGATTGATGATTTGATGTTTGAGCACACTAGAATATCACATTTGATCTGGAGAGATGCCATGTCGGGTACTTTGAAAGCCCACATATGGGCTGAAGCAGTATCATGGTAGGTGTCATAATGTGGATGGTCGATGATTTGAAGATCAGCGGAGCAACCTTGCTCATCAATCAGGGTATGATCAATTTTGCCAACTGCGTCAACGACTTTACAATTGCGAATATGCATACCATATGCATCCGATTCAGGTACAAGACTCCATCGAAGTGCAAGAGGCATTCCAATATCAGCAGCCATCACCTCCTGACCAAGTTTATGATGTCCCTCATCAACAACAATCTGCATTTGCACACTTGGCATCGATGCTTTCTGCTCAAGCTTAGCTGGAATGAGCTTTAGTTCTTCGAGCGCCTCTTCGATTCGTTTTGGCAGCACTTGCTTGTTATAGTTGACCTTCTGATGTACACATTGAGCCATGAATGACTGAAGAGTGTTGGTGCCATTTTCTTGATCAACAATGAGCACAACTTGCATGTGATATTGAGCACGATTATCGATTTGATCTCCAATGTTTTTGACGCCACATTTGTCGAAGGGAAGGAATATTTGAGGATGTGGCTCATCGGTGAATGTCTGTTGACATCCTTCGACTCTTTTGCGGTCGTTGGCAAAAATTTCACCGGTAAAGGGGAGGATTGTCTTGACCTCAAAGCTGATACCATCTTCTTTACAAAGAATTCGAGGCTTTCCTGAAAAAATTTCGAGGTTTGGTTAGGTTCTGAAACGGGGAACCTAAATTGGACCGGCGTGTTTCGTCAGATTCAAAATTATAAAAGTCAATGACCGTATTCATAAAATTGGAACGGAAAAAAAGAAAAGAAAAATTCATCAGTTTCAGAAAATAAGCCATTCAGTTCAGTTCCATCAACGCTGTTCACAATTTTGACCCACCCCTAACTCACCAATCAGTCGATTTGGCACCCTTGGTGCTCCTTCTGGTGGGGCATATGGGTTGTTTCTCAATGGAGGCGGTCTCTCTGTGATAACCTTATCTGTTGTGTATATCCATTCCGCTCTTGATGTTGGTACTGGTCGAGGAGTTGTTGTAGTTGACAGAACAACTGTTGATGTTACTAATCCACCTTCACTTGGTATTACTGTTTCAAATGTTCCTGATACAGTAGTTTCTCTATCTGACGATGTTACTGTTGAAGATGGTTGCTCGGAAGGTAAGATAGCTTCAGAAGTTGGTGAGATTCTATCAGTTATGATTGTTGGCGAAGTTGTGGTGGTGGGAGCTTCAGTGACCAGCTTTTCAGTGATGGTTGTTGTTGGCACTTCTGTTGTCGTGGTAGGTGCTTCGGTAACAATCTCGGTAGGAGATGTAACATAAGTTTCAGTGGTTGTAGGTGTTGCAGTTGTTGTTAGAATTTGAGGTGGAGCAGTTCCAGGAGATGGTCTTACTGGGAATTCAGGCTGTCTAGTGACTGTGGCTGGTGTCTGAGTCTCGATTGTCTTCTTTGGAACATCTGAACTAGTTGTTGATGTTTCCGGATGTAATGGGATGAATGTTGGAGGATTTTTGCCAGATGGTGTTGATGCTGTCATATGAGCAATTGCTGGTGGCACATAAGCTGGTTTATCTTCATCTTCTTCATGTTTTCGATTAGCGGGTTTTTCTGTTGTCAAAGGTTCTTCAGTTGTAGATGTCTCATAAGCAATAGTCAACGCAGTAGGACTAAAAGGTTCCACAGTAGTTGTATCATAGTCCTCAAAAACTTGACTCGAAGGGAAATCCGTTGTCTGCTTTCCTTCAGTCGTCAATCTACTTGGTGGAACAAACTCCTTCGGAGTATACTCCTTCAACTCCGGGAATGGATGATATGGTGGATTTGTGTAAGGTGTATTATAGTCATCGGGGTTGATTGGTGGTGGAGGTGGAGGGATATATGGATTGACGAGAGGTGGTGGAGGAGGACGATATCCAGCACGGGAAGCATCATCTTTGGCAGCGTTGCTGATCACTAATGTTGGACCTGATCCTTCGTTGTCACGATCAGGCTTGTACAGTGAGATCTAGAATCAAAATTCAGGTTACAATTAGATGATTGGTTTTGAACTTGACACTTAACAAGAAAATCAGGTTCAAACACACAAAACTGGAACAGAAAAAATTAATTATTATGAATCTCTGATTTTTAATGATACAATTCAGAATTTCGTTTTGTACACCCTTTCTGTGTACATATTTATATACAAATTCTAACTTTTGGTTGTCTGGGAGATTTTTTCTCATACATCTGCACTTATTTGTTTTCCAAAATCTTTTACCTTATCTGTATCAACACCATGACATATTTCACCAACACATCCTTTTGGTTTCTTGAAATTTACATTGATATGTGTATCTGGTTGATGTCCAGGTGGTTGATATCCTTGTTCGTTTGCCGGTCTAGGGAAGTATGACTTGAGCATGTCGTCATCTTCAGATGAAGATGATGGGGGTGATGAAGTCGAAGGCGATCTAAAAATGATTCACTTATTCTGGGAGATCAGCTAGATCAAAGTACTCACCTGTTTCTAGTGGTGTCGCTGATATCATCCGTCTCTTCGTCTGGTCCGAGATATACTGGTGGTACGGTTTTTGAAGATGAAGCTGAGTTGTCGAATGGGTTAGTTGACATTTCGAAAATTGGTGTTGATTTTTCCGAAACTTCCGATGTCTCATCAGCATCATATGGAAGAGTTGACCTTGGAGTCGGTTCAGACGCGAATTCTTGTGGTCCTGGTCGAATAGTTGGATTCTGCGAGGTTGAGAATTCCGGGATCGCTGGAGGTTGTGGAGGTTGACTTGGATACGAATTCGAATCCTCTGGTGGATGAGTAGCTACACTTGGTGATTCATATGGATTCACTATAGGTGGTTGAGTTTGAATCGATGAAAATGGTGGGTGGGTTGGCACACTTGGTGATTCATAAGGTTTTCCTGGTGGTGAATGAGATGGCACATTTGGAAAACCATATGGATTTGGCTTGACCGAGGTTTGATGTGGATTTTGTGGCGGGTGAGTTGGAACATCCGGTGAGCCATACGAGTTTGGATTCAGCGGCGGATTAGTTTGACCAACTGGTGATCCATACGAATTTGGACGAGTTGGAGTATGTGAAAAGCTTGGGCTCTCTGGGGGATGAGTTTGTCCAACTGGAGACTCGTAAGGTCTTCTTGACGATGGTGGTGTTTCTGGTGGATGTGTTGCCACATTAGGAGAGCCGTAGGGATTTGAGCTCTCTGGTGCGCGAGTTTTATCAACTGATGAGCCGTATGAGTTTGGCCTAATTCCTGGTGTATTGTAGGCATTTTCTGGCGCTCGAGTTGGTCCGGTGACTCCTTGACCATATGAATCAGGGATTCTTGTATCACCATAACCTTCTTCTGTAGTAGTTGGACTTGCAGATGGTGAATGAATTGGAGTTCCCGTATAAGTTTCGGGATTGACCGCTGGCCTCAATGGTGGTTTAGTAAATGGAACAGGAACAGGCCCATATAATCCATACTGTGGTGGTTGGTGAGGTGATCCAACATTTGGAGGCGACTGAATCCCTGGTCCATCTGGAATCCAAATCATCTGAACTGGATATTGTTGCCAATTTGGGGGGAGTGGTGGCAAAGGAAATGATGGCGACTTATTAGGTACTTGATTATAATAACTGGTTTGAGGACTACCAGCTTTTGGCTGCGGGCCAACCCAGGCGAATGGACGGAAGAATCCGCTACCAAAGGATGAAGTAGGATTCGATGATGGGAGATGAGGACGAGGAGCACGATAATCGGGAATGGAGACCTGCTCCGGTCGAGTATAGTAGTTTGGTTGAGCTCTCTGAAAACCAAAGAACAATCAAACTAGATGTCAATCAAGTTTAAACCACAAAAATAGACATACCTTTGCCAAATTGACATGTTCCTTATCAGGTTCAAGTTCAATATTTTGTGTCGGATTGGGTTCCGAAACAGGGGTCTTCCAAATTGGTTTTACCACACCTGCATGAACCAATAGAAATGGCGAAAAATGACACCAAAATAAGAACAGTAATATTCCCACCGGATACATGACGAGTGACTTTTCCCTTTTTTTGTTGAGAAAATGAGAAAATGAGGGAGGCGAAAACAATAAGATGGATTTATTAGATAATGTTTGGTATATGAGTGACTGACTGAATAAATGAGAAAGAGAATGAATGAATAGCTGACGAAAATCTCGATTTCGTTTCCGTTGATCTTGTCGAAGAATTTCTGTTTATTACTGAGAAAAGGAAAAAAGGAGAAGCTTCGAAGTTACGAAATCGGAGGGGAATTTTTGTGACTCATATGTTTTCAAACAAGAATAACTGGGTCAAAAAATTATACTTCAAAATTATGTAAAGGAATTCGGATATCACAAGTTAGGTATGTTAAACTTTAAAGTTTATTGAAAAAAACGTGAAATTAAATCAGTAGTTTGGCAACCTCTTAAACAGGCCTGGTCTCTTTAAATAGATCTAAAAAGGTTCTGCCTGTAAGGATATAACTAAGCCTCGCCAAATAACAAGTCCTTAAAAGATCTGCTATCTAGAACTGACTAGACTAGAAGACATTTGACCAAAACGGACCCAGCAACCAACAACACACCTGGTCCCATTTTTGAATCAATTTTTTAAACTCAAAATATTCATCGTAGTTTTTTTTTGACTTGTTGATAGTGACATTTGAGCAGATTTACCCTTTTCTCCATTTTTATTCTACTAATATTTTTCAGAATTTTTATGACAAACACTGAAAATCACTGGGAAAAAACAGTTTTGATTGCAAATAATCAAAAAAGCAACTTTTCTCGTGCTTTTTGATATGAATAGAATTTATAATTGCGACTGATAAATGTTACCTTCCTTTCATATAAATATTTCCAGTTTGTATCTGAAAACCTACAAATTTTATTATCTGTTTTGAGTACAATTGTGCGTAATAATCGTGAGTAAATCCTTCTGTTTGTTTTTTGGAAATACTATTTTTTCTTTTTTTTTCGAATTTGATTTTGTGAAATTGAACATCATTTGTCTTCTTCAAACCCTGCTAGCTAAAATTTTGTTACTGAAAAATCTGAATTTTGTCTTATAATTATGCTGACCTCTGTTCTCTTAGAAAAAACCTCAAAAATCTGTCCATTTCCGTCTCTTTGTTTTTTTGTTATTCTACTTTTCTGGCAGATTGCTCGAACTTTTACGTTAAACTATGCTACTTTTAATTATAAGGTAATACTTCGAAGAGTTTGAAATATATTACGGGATATTTTTGTCTTATAACATCTTAAATTTTTTCACCGTTCTTGTTAATTTTGTCTGAAAGTAAAATTATATCTCGAGGGCCATTTCACTTTTTTCTGCATTAGACGAGGCCGGCCTTTCTTCCCAATTTGAGTTTTTACTATTTTTGAAATCTCTTTTTTGAACAAAAATAATATTTTGTTCATGAAAATAATCAAAACAAATAATATTTTTTTTTCAATTGAAAATATGAATAAAAAGTTGATATTAAAACATTTATTCTATTTTTTCATTTTGATTTTCATTTTGAAAAAAAAACCTTATACTAACTCCAAACAAACATCACTTCTTGTATGCTTTGAAAAAGTTCCGTCTGACTCAATTATGAGGGGGTCGGCCCGAAATAGCCCGAATGTCGCAACTGGTCAAAAAAGGCTACAAAATGGCAGAAGTTTCGGATTTTTATGTGATATTTTATTTAAAATGAATGTTGTCGGAGAATGAAATTTTATAAATTTCAAGTTAGTTATGAACAGGGGCTATATAATGCGTATAAAAGTCACCTTCAAAACTAAAAGAAAAATGAAACTGAAAAAAACTTAGCCATTAAAAATCGTCAGTTACATAAAATTTCGTGTTATGAAATTGTGGCTCTAATCATGGGTCATTTTATTAGGTTAGAACTGGGATTTTCTCGAAACTTCACATTTGATCAAAAATGTTTTTCTCACGAAATCATCGAAATAATATTTTTTTTCAAAATGTAAACAAAATTGATCACGCTTTCATTGAAGAAATATTGGTTTCAAAAAAAAAAAAATGATTTCTCTGTTCCAATTCAAAAAAAAAAACAGCTAGATTTTTTAAATTGCTTTCTGTTTTCAGATCTGGGCTTTTTGGCCCAGCCCAATATTAGCCCAATTATTGAGTCTCTTTGCCTGGTTCTTAGGCGATTTTAAAAACAAAAAAAAAAACACATGCAACAACCTGGCCTATGTGTGTGAGTGTGTGAGTGTAATTCAATATTTTAATTCATACATATATCCACTCATATATACCCTTCATCATCATTGATATATTTCCAGCAAGCACAATTTGCTCCATTCCATTCCAAACTCAACACAATTAGAGCAACAAAAAAAAACACAGCTAAATAATTGGCTTTTTTCGTCGTTTTCTCGGAGCTGCCTCTCGAAAAAGTTTGATTGTTGTTCTTCTTTCGGTGGCTGTCTCATGTGTTTGCAATTCGAAGAGCCACACAAAAATTTCAATTTATTCGAAACGAGACAAAAAAAAAACAAGTTTAATGGTTTTATTTCGTTTTTCGCATTCTAAATGTGGTTTTCTATGCTCTGTGTCTTCTCCTAAAATCTTTCCGGTAATTATCCAATGAGCTGGAAAAGAGAAACTAAAAAAAGTTTTTTTTCTAGCCCCTATTTTTCTTGTTTGGCCTGTAATTAGATATAGAAGCTTTTAGTGTGAAGAGCTCTTTTGAGCTCTTCTCAGAAGACTTTAGAGCTATGAATAATTTGTGTGATTTTAGCCAAAAATGACAGCTACATAGACATACACCTGGGCTACATTTAGCTGATATGACATCCTTTCTATCCTTCATTTTTCACTCACTCACTATGCTTTTTTCTCCGTTTCATCTGGGGATCTTCTTCTCTCTGCCCCATTTTTACACATTTTTTCCTGCCATGTTGTTTTTTTATTTTATGTGTCTTATCTATCAACGTTGTTTTTGTTGACAGATTGGTGATATCCTTATTCATATTTAGCTTCACATATCTAGTAGTACATTTAGTGGTCAAAAATGGCAAAGGTACATTTTTACTTTTTTTGTGTGTGTCATATATTAACCCTTTTTTTCGTACATTTTCTATTCATATTTAACATAGTCGTTTCGTGTTGTTGTGATGCAGGTTGGCTACTAACTGACAAATCGAAATTCACGATAAAAATAAATAAATATTTATGATTTTCAGAGTAACGATAAGGATAAAGCGAAAAATAGTGCGAAAAGTGGTGAGAAAAACGGAGGAAATATGGCGGCCGAGGATCTTCTCGATGGATACGATGAAGTTAGTTTTTTTTTGTTGTACTTGAGTTAAAAGATAGAAAAAATCTGAAATGTCCTTGTGAGGTATTATATTTATTTTTGAAAATATTTATTTTGTATGACGGTTTGATTTTAGAAATTTTTAAGTGCACTACACTTTTATTTTAAACATGATTTTTTTTTTCGATTTTCAAGATTTTTTTTTTGTTGTTTTCCGATTTCTTAAATTCCTATTTCTCGGAACAACAAAATGTTTCCCACGATCTGGAATTCCAGTTTTATTTTCAATTCCAGATGTTTTCAACCCCCAAACATTCCGAAATATATATTAGTGGCTCCTGGATTGAAATGGAGCTGAAAACATAAATTTGAACCGGAGTTTGAGAATAGAAATGGTTCTTGACTAGGACCATTTGAATAGGACCCGAAATTAGTATTTTCTGGAACAAGCCAGAGAGCCTGAAAAATTATCAACCTAGTTGTTGTTCTATTATAAGATTCACTGATCCATTTCAAAAAATTCCGTTCCTGTTCGATTTTCAAGTCCGAATCGGAAAGAAGAAAAAAAATCCAGATTAATCGTGATGACCCAAAAATTTTTGCGAGTGTTCCTGAATTGGACCATTTTTTGCATAGAAAATACCACTTTTGATGCCTATTGGCTAGTCCGTTTTGGAAACGCCGAAAAATTGACCAGGTCTGTTTTTTTTTGTGCGAGTTCAGCAAACTGGCCCGTTTTAGGTTTTGTTCGGTCCAATTTTTCAGTGAGACTTTGAAAACGGACGAGATGAAGTTACAAACGTAATGATTTAATAAAAAAAAAGAGCGAAACATTGAAAAATAATGACAATATATAAATATCCCAGTTTCATGTACGTTATACTGTTCAAAATCTTTAAAAAATTTCAAAGAATTGGTTTCAAAATTTGATTTTTTCTTGAATTTTGAGAAAAAAGAAGGTAATTTACCTTACCGTAACATTGGAATCGTTCCAAAATTTATTGAGTGATAGTTCTTTGTTTTCCGGTCTTCTTCTTCTTCTTCTTCTTATTCTTTTTCATATTTCCACCTTCAAAGCTTCAAAATTTTACACAACACAAAAAAATCATAATCGGTCGGAACAGGTCTTCCTTTTCTTGATATGGTCGTTCCTAATTGTTTTTTTTTCTTATTTTGTTGCTGTGTTTTTTTGTTGTTTTGTTTGAGCGTTTCTTTTCGTTCCTAAATCACATTGACAAATATTCAATTATATTTAAAAGGAAATTTATTTTTGACGACATCCTTTTTCCTAGATTTTGTGCGGAATTTTTTTTTTTTGTGGGTTGAAAAATTTATTTTCGAAATGAAAACAATATGAAAAAGGTGACCTGATATATGTTCCAAAAAGAGGCCATTTCTAAAATTACAAAACCCCTCAAAATATGGCCACCTCTAAAAGAGAAAAATGTTGTAAGTTTTTGATTTTGACTTCCTGTTCCTTTCCCGAAAAGGAATGTCAATTTTTATTCATTATTATTCTCATAATTTGAATATGAGAAAATCGATGGAATATATTGATGTCTTTTTTTTTTCAGGAACTCGGCGTTGGAGGGGCACAGGAGCGAGATTGGAAAGGAATCGCGACCGCGTTGTTCGTCATTATTATGATTTGTCTTCTCATATTATTAGCTCTTATTATATTCACACCACGTGAGTTTGAAAAGAGGGGTTTTTGATGTTTTCGAAAATCACACACTTGTCACAAAGTTTCAAATTTCAAATAGTTTCCTTTCAACAAGTTTCTCTTGGTGTGAGAATGTAATAGGGATGGATTTTTTGTTTGTTTGAGGTCCCGAGAACTTTTTTCCGGACTGGAAGTCTTTTTTTTAGAATCTGGCACGAGTTCTGAACAACAAAAACATTGTGTTTTTTAATCGAAAATTTGTTCACCAAGTTTTCATTCTCATTGTTTATAAAATAAAAAAAACTTTGAGTTTTTTGAAAAAATAAACAATGTTCCGCTTGGCTCGGCTCAATGACAACGGGATTTCGAGCTTTGGGTGCAAATATTATCCCAGATCACTGTGAAGTTTCCTAAAACATAAGTTTGAAATGGAAGCTGTGCTTTTGGGTGCCCAGCTTGTGCTCTTGGTAAAAAGAACACAAACCGGGTCATGCTCTTGACTTTTGCTCTGGTATTAAGTAATCCTGATAGAATTTTTCGGATTGAGTAAGTCTTCGTGAAACAGGGTATCTATACTTGAATCAAGAAAGTTCTGGACCACACTATCATCTTCAAGAAACACACACGAAGTTTCTTAAAAATGGGAGGGGTCCCGTTTTAGTGTCATCAGGGATGAGTCTATCTTTTGAGCCCATGACTCGGCCTAGTTCACAACATTTTATTTAAAAAATGATGAAAATTTTATTTAGTTTTCACGTATGTATTTATTGATTCTGTTGAAATCCAGCGGATCGTTTTCCATAGTATCCATATGCTGATGGATAACCATATTCTCCATATCCATATGCACTACCGTAATATCCTCCATAATATGATGGATAATAACCAGAATATCCGTAGTATTGGGCTGATGTTTCTTGAACAAATGCACAGATGATCAAAAGAGAAGCGAAGATCAAACTGGAAAATTTCAAAATAGGAAAAGAGTTGCGAAAAGTGGGAAACTTACAATTTAGAGTTCATTGTAGAGTGAGAAGTAGTTGAGTAATTAAAATTTTTGATAGTTTTATAGTATCTCGTTTGTTTGCATAGGTTTTTTTTGTTGCGATAACCCGTCAAATAGAACAAAAACTATTAATATACTGCCAAATAAACAGCAGATTTCTCAATTAAAAAAAAATAGTTTGCACCTGGGCTTGAACCTCGAGATTGTCAGTTACGACCACTACCACTCACCTCAGCTCATATTTATTTTTTTCCAGTGACGGCGAACAAAGCACTATCACCAAAACGGTTGACACCCTCTGACTTTGGTGCACTTCGATTCCCATTCAATGACATTGAAGTCAACGAGAAGGGTCAAATCATAACACAAACATATGAAGGCATCGAAATAATTCAAAATAATACACATCATCTGTTCTTCGAACGAGAAAATTTGGCAGATTTGATTCCGACAAGAGATGAGAAATGGATTCTAGTTCGAGAGAAGGCGGAAAATCCTGGGATGAATCCAGAGAACATCACTTATCACGCCAAATTCACAAATGTTGAGTCAAGGTTATCATTTAAAATTGGGGTGAATAAAGAGGGAAGTACTGTGCAAGCAACACAATTGAATTCGAATAGTGCTAAAAATGATTTTGTGAGTTTTATCTACATATCTTCTTCTATCAACAATGATGATTAAATTCAGGCCTTCGTTGAAAAAGACAAGTTATATTATCAAAGTTCACCAGAATCAGGAAATGCAATAAGGGTAGATCAAGAGAATGATCATTTGGTGCAAGGATTGTTTGATTGGGTATATACTGAAGAGATATTCACGCATAATGTGGCTTTGTGGTGGTCGAAGAATGGAAAACTGTTGGCTTTCGCTTCTTACGACAATCATTTGACAAGGAATGTTTCATTAAAAAGTTATCATCGACTTCACGGATATCCGATCACAACATTCCTTGCATATCCAAAAACATTTGCTAAAAACCTGCCTAAATATACTTTGTCGATTTGGGATAAAGAATCCGAACAGGTCAAACATCTGGATTTACAACTAAAGGATAGTTTGTGAGTCTTCAGCATCACCCAAGCGTTATCTATTCTCATTGGCTGATTTTTTTTAGAGATTATCATTATATCTACGCTGTGAAATGGTTGGAATACAATGGTCAACAAGTCCTGGCCGCTGTTTTCACTAATCGATTCCAAAACAAAGTTTCGATCACATTTTGCGATTTCGAATCATCGACATGTCATTTGAAGTTTGAATACCAGTATAAACCGCAAAGATGGGCGATGCATGATGATTTCGAGGGAATGGAGATCTATAAGAATCGGCTGTATTTCATTCTTCCACATGATATCAAAGAGAATGCATATCAGCATATTGCGAGTATTCCGTTAGGTGTGAGTGAAGTTTGAAATTTTGTGTGTACATTTTTTTTTGAAATTTTTAAGTCATATCAATAGATCTAATGATATAGCAAAACTTCATCTTCTAAAAATATTTTCGAAACTGTACATATGTGGCAGATCTGCTGAGATAGGGCTGGACTGCCGTGGACCTGCGCAGTAAACATCAAAGTGTTTTTTTTTTATTTCCGTGGCGAACTTGCCCCCAGGTTTTGTTGTATCGTTCAAAATGTTCAAGGGATATTCACCTATTTTTCTCGGCGAGTAAGCTCCTTGAAAAAGAGCCAAGTTAATTTATCTTGTCGCTCATTTTTTGAATGATTGGTTGAATCAGGATTTAGTGTATTATTCATCTAGTCAAATGGGTCAGTTCATTCACCGTGTTTCGAAGGACAGCTCATTATGTCAAGGAGTGTGGTTAGTTCTCAAAACTAGCACACTTATAGAACTCGAACACCTGATCAAAATCCTGTATTTTTGTCGGAGATTTATGTGAAAAAGTTTACATTTTTAATGTACCTTTAAAAAAAGATCATTGAAAACTCAGTGTAATTTCAGCACAAAAATATTTATTTTTGCGTGTACAAGGCAATATGATTTTAATCTAGATTTTTGATGAATTCCAGTGTGCAAAATTTGAGAAAACTCCAAATCGGCGAATAGTTGGAGTTTTTGCATGCCAATTTTACATTTCAATCTTCACAAGTAAGAAACCTTATAGATACCTCGAAACGATGATCCAAGAAAATTGATAACCTGTCAGTTTTCAGACTTCCAGTGATGTTGTGCCAGACTTCGAGAGTCTTGGCGAGTACGATGCTCTCAAAATCACAACTTTCAATACAAACACTGGTCAAATGTAAGCTCTCCTCCACACATTTCTCCAATTTTCCATCTTTTTTCAGTGCATTCACATCTGCTGCACCTACTGCGAGAAATATGAGCACCTTTGTCATAAAATTAGGGCTAGGAGAAAAGCCGGTATGCGCAACGTGTAATATTGAGAATTGTCGGAAGTCGAGTGCCAAAGTGAATAATGATTTCAAATCAGCTATTGTGACTTGCAAAGGACCTGGGCCAAGTAAGATTGTGACAGTGTATGCAGCTAATGATTGGACAACTTGTGAGTTTTCTTTTTGATTTTTAAAGGTCTATCTAATTTTTCTATACTAGATGTTGATACTTATCGCGATGAAGATTATGAGAAACGTTTGAATGAGTCTGGAATGCCGGTGAATATCTTTGGATCAGTTGAACTTGACGAAGGATATGAAGCGCTATATCGTCTTTCAGTTCCTCAATCTTCAAGACATGAACGTGGAAAATATCCAGTGTTAGTATATGTGTATGGCGGGCCGAATGATCAAAAAGCTGTGGAAGCGAATCACATTGGATTCGAAGAAATGATATCTGTCAATCAACATGTGGCAATTCTACGAATCGATGGGCGAGGAAGTGGAGGTCGTGGTTGGAAATATCGATCAGCGATTTATGGGAAACTGGGTAGTGTTGAAGTTGTCGATCAGATCGATGTTATCAAAAAGGTTCTCGCTGAACACAGCCAGCTTGATTCAACTAGAGTTGCTGTGAGTGGCTGGTCTTATGGAGGTTATATGTCGTTGTCAATGGTAGAAGAAGCACCGGAGAACTTTTTCAAATGTGCGATATCAGTTGCACCAGTCACGAATTTTGCGTACTATGGTTAGAGACTTCAGAGATGTAATATATATATAACTTTGATGTTCCAGATGCTACCTATACTGAGCGATATATGGGTAATGTATCGATTGATTGTTATAATGATGTGACTAAGAAATTGGACAACTTCAAAACAACTCGGCTCCTTCTGATGCATGGCTTATTAGATGATAATGTACATTTTCAGAATAGTGCTATTCTGATAGAAGAGCTTCAATCAAAAGGAATCGATTTCGATCTAATGGTATATCCAAATGAACAACATTCCATATCCGGAAAATCACCGTATGTTGGCATGAAAATGTCGACATTTATTGAGAAATGTTTTGCGGTTTAATTAATTTTATTTGCATTTTAATATTCAACGGGTTGGCATGAATAAAGTGTATATACATATTTATATTTTAGTGATAATTGTTGCTGACTCGACGAACTAGAAATGGATCTGGTGGCTCCATTTTGAGACCTTTGTAGCGATTCGGCGGAACTACGCGAGTGTAGATTATCTGAAAATATGAGCAGCGAGATTGAGTTATTAGGAGGCTAAGTACTTCATGCCTGTTCCGTTGTATAAATTTTGGAGCAGTTTCTGGATCATAAGGAGATGGTGCCGGTATTTTTGGGATATGTCGATGTCGATACACGGGGTTTCGAGAGGTCCGATGGACCAAAACAACTGGGGTAGAGTTCTTTATTGGTTTTTGATGATGATAATTTCTTTGATGACGATGTTTGATGGGTACTATTGATAGGTGTTCCTAAAAAAATATAAAGTGAATTGAAATATCCAAGTTTGAACCTGATTTCTAGAGAATGTCAAGACAAATATGTGATATCTTCTTTGATCATGTTCGAATTTTTCATTTTTAATTTGAATTCTATTAACAATTTTCCTCAAAGGTTTTGTTTGACTAAAAGAATCAAAATTCAAAGTTTGCTGAGACAAGTTGCTCTTTTCAAATAAAAAAATCAATAATTTTTGCTGCGTATGTATTTTAATTTTCCAGCTGAATAATCTTAGCATGATATGATGATTAGGCTAAAATAATTCAACTGGAAATTTTTAGACAAAACAATGCCCATAGTTACATATTGGGTGAATCAAAGCATAATTCTCCGAGATGTGCTTCCGAGATCCTTCGTCTCTTAATTGAGAAACGAATCAAGACCGGAAAAAGGTCAGGTTTTGTAATGCAACGAATAATTTAGACTTATTTGAGCTGAAAATCCGACCCCCAGAATCGAACCGAAGCCGATTTCATTTTCGACTCTGACAGGAAAAGTTTTCAATAGGACATTCACTGAAACAGGTCCAAAAAACTGTAGTGAGGTTTTTCTTGCCTCAAGTTTAATGACTGTTAAAGCCAACTTGATATTGTCTCTGAATTTCATACTAGATTCAGAAAAGTTTAGAAACAATTGAGTTGTGTCAGATTTTTATTTCTGGATCGGGTTAAGGCTGAATTCATGCTCTACCATGTCAGCATCAGAGAGACATGAGATTCAATCTGATTCTAGCTGCTCGAAGATACAACTCTGATCATTTTTGAGATAAACTTTTCTTTTTTCTCATTTAAAAATACAAAACCAGTTTCGTCATAGGCTTACCGGTTCCTGATAATCATTCCGTCTGTGTCGAACTCTTATTGGCTCCCTATACCGATCATCCAGATCCACAACCCTTTCTACTCGCTCCTTTTGATCGATATCGATTATCACATGCACCTTATTGTTGATCTTCCTCACTTTTCTTCTTGGGTTTTTCAACCGTTTCTCCTTCTTCTGCCTCTTCTTTCTATGTTTTCGAACAAAAACTGGAGTGGTATGATTCTCAGTATATTCATCATGAAGATACTCGTTCGATATAAATTCTTCATCTTGCCTTGGTTCAGGGGTTATAACCAAATTCTCCATATGATATCCTCTAGGTTGCTCTGTTATCACTTCTTCATAAGTGGGCTCCGGTGTAGATGATAATGAACTCAATGGGGTCCATTCATCTGAATGGAAATATATACTCTTCCGAGTTAACAAAAACATTCACAAACCTGCGCATATTTTTCCAGGTCCACAGAGCTCGTCATCAATATCACTTCCCCAAACAGTTATCGTGTCAAAGTTATCATCTTCGTTTTCTTCTTCAGTTTTTTGTTGGCGGGAAAATAACTTGCCCATTCACAAAAAAAAACAATAAAGAGAATATACTTTGCTTAGCAACCGGAACGTGACCTCGTTCCAAATTCAAAAAAAGTGAATGTCTAGTGCACCAAACATTTTATTTTTTATAACATCCCGAAACTAAAATGGAGGAAGAATCAAATATAAAGAAAGTGAATAGGAAAATGCTCAATGAGAAGAGCTCAGATGACAATGTCGTCCCAAAAATGGGGATCAATTCATCGGATGAGGAATTGGGTGATCGACAGAAAGGGTTGAAATCGAAGATGCCTGGACCTGGAGGAGTTGTTGTTGTGAGTCGGAGAAGTGCTAGAAAAGGGAAAGGTAACAGCAACAAGATTGGTATGAGCATGTATTCAAAAGTGAAAGAGCCGCCATCGAAACGAGGAAAAGATAAATCGAAAAAGATTTTGAAGCCAAAATTGAAAGCAAAGGCCAATGAAGCTGCTATTCGGTCTTTGTATACTAAAACCAAGACAAGAAAAGGAAAAGCTGCATCAACACAGAAAGAGGGTCTAATGTAAGTTGGATAAATACAGAGAGGGAAGGTGAAGTTCGCCGTAATTATTTGGGCCCCTTTTACCCGCGCCCGTTTACCCGTTTTCTTGTTTCCCGTTCACCCGTCTCGTTTGCCCGTTGTCCCGTTTACCCATCCACCCATTTTCCGATTATCCCAAATTCATGTACCATGCTTATAGGTGCTCTGAAGAGTTTTCAAAGCAATGCGATGTTCCTGAAGAGTATGGTCCAGAAACGACAAAAGCCGAGAAAACTTCGGTTGATCCAGAAGTGAATGGTGTATTCCCGATGAATAATGAGAACAATGGCCACCTCTTCATCAAAGGTGTCCCATTTTGGTCGTTGAAAGACGAGAAACCACCGGCGACAAATCATGTTGGAATGTCGACGACGTTGGAGCAAATGATTGAGAAGAAGTTCATATTGCTCAAAGATCTGCCTGAACCGTAAGAGATACAGTTTTTTCCGTGTTTTTGTATCAAACCCTTTTTCTAGAAATAATTTGGATCCGTTCCACGAGATGGCTACAATGACAAATCGTGATGAGGAATACTTCAAGACAACGAATCGAATTCGCTCCAACACAGTTAGATCTCTTGTTGGAACTAATGAGCTCAAAAAATCGTCAGAAGTTCGGCCACCGAATGTGTCAGCTCGTCATAGTGTGATAGGGTTTCAGATTCCGGTCAACATGCATGTTTATAATCGGAAAAATCGATTGGAACCAATGACGACGGTTAATTTCACACCTGGAGCATTGGGCAAGAAAAAGAAGGGCATTTTTGCCAATTTTATTGATTCTTTCTATTGAGAATGAGAATGAAGTTTCTATTTTGTAGTTATAAAATATGTTTTGTTCTTAACTTGCTAGTGAAATTATCGTTCGTACCATGAATATTGTTTCCAACAAACTGTGTCTTGATTTTCAGTTTTTTTTAGATCGGGTTTTTAGCACGTGGGTTTCAGTCAAGGGTTTTAGAGTGGAGTGATTCAGCTCCATATTCATCTTTGTTTATTGAGATACGCTGAGGACAATGTGTGGAATACAAATATAGAATACATAAAAATAAAATTAAGTATACAAGACCTACATATGTTTAAGGAACCATATCAATTTAAACTTCAAGTTAAAAGTAAAAGTCACGTTTTTCTAGGACACCCAGAGCGTGAAGAAATTCAGCGAAAACAGAACTATTCTTCCATATGTGTGTAATTTCCCATCTGAAAACATATGTTTACAGACTGAATTGAACATGTAATTTACGTTTATTCTTCCATTTTCACAACAAAAACCGATTCTTTTATGATATATCCTGTTCGAGCCACTCGGGCCGAGTTCAGACTTTATCAAGAAGTCGGCGGCCTGCAAAAAAGAAACATTCCGGACCGATTTGATCATAATCTAACTCTCACTTTTCTCTTTGTTTATAATTTTTCTTTTCAATTTTTTCTTCACTGTCTCAGTTCATTCACCAGCCAGCATACATATATAATTTTCTTTAATTTTCGAGCTCGAAAATGTTCCTTTGTGTCTACGTGTTTTCGACCAAGAAGCCTACAATTAAATGAAGTATAGAAATGTATAATCTTTCTTTTTTCACTTCGATGAAGCCTCTTGTTCATATTTGGTTACTTTATGGATCCTTCTCGGTATTTCTAAATATTTTCTTCATTGTTCTTTTTGGCGTGAATAAACGCTTCAAATTTTCGTTCTATCGGATTGTTCAATGTGATCAAATTTTGGTATTTTTTGAAAGCTCAACAAAAACTAGTACAAACTTTCAGAACCTCTTATGTTACTTTAATTCTTGGTTCAGCCGTTTAGCTCAACGACCAGATACCGGATATCTCCTTGAATTTGTGTCATCAGGAGAATATCGAGATATTCGTAGATTTTTTCAGTTGTCCAATCATTTTTACTTCCATACACAAAGTTCAAGTATAATTATTTTGTGTATGTATAGAATAAGTCTACTTCAAAGGTGCATGTCGATATGTTTTGGATGAAGTATTATATTCAAATATATATTTGTCTAATTTTATATTCATTTATCATACTTATACCGGTATCATATACTATTCATCCTCTAATATATAATCGGACTTTGAAATATTTTCAAAATACAGAAACTTCTATAGTGAGTGGATTACTCAAGTGTCAAGCATAGTGATAGTTAAAGTGATAATAATGCATTCAGGAAGAGGAATTCATTGTGAATAGTTACTTGGGATTATTCTCCACATTATATTTTATAGTCATCACGGTTCTAGGAAGCGTAACCGTTTTCAAACTACGCATTAATTTTTATGATAGACATTGGCGAGCGAAGAAAATGATGAGAAGGATCACAATTATTGTAGGTATTAACACTGTGGTTTATTTGATGATCCTTGTATGTGAAGCTACATGCGGGTTCATATTACCTGATTTGAGTTATGAGGATAAGATCAGTATGCTTATGACTGTTTCCGATATGGTAAGATTTCTTCAGAAAAAAAACTAGTTGATGATATTTTATTGGTTTTTAGCTATCATTCAGTATGCCATATACATTGCTTCTTTGTGATCGGAATGTTCGAGAAGTCATCTTCCGCGGAGATGTTAAAATAACACCAGGAAATGGGCAGAATATGTCACAACTACCTCGAATAGAAATATAAGTATTATATAAAACAAATGCGAGATAGTTGACTAAGTTTCAAAAAAATATATATTTTTGTATCAATAAAATTATTTATGCTCTTCTACATGTCGTTTTCAACTTTTAAAAATTTTGAAAAATTACTGGATGTTGATCAAAGTTCATTAACCCTCTCATGTTCATTATTCAGTTCTGCAACTTCTTTTTTGAATAAATAAACATGCAAATAGATATGTTTTTTTGTGAACTTAATTACGTTTTATTCATGCAAACTTATGAATATATTGTATTTTGATTTAATTTTCCATGTTATTTCACTACGTAGAATCCAACTCATCATAGGGTTGTTCACTATGTTTTTTCCTGATTTGAGTTTTTATCAATTATGAGCATTGTAGCTAGGGAAGCAGGTTATGTTGCCCAAATATGTATAATCAAAACCAGTATTAAAAAATGACCCGCTTAATGCTATCCAGGATTGTCCCATTGACGTCATCGTCTAAGAAACTGTGCTTTGGCAGAGCTGTCATCCAGGATTCCATCTTTTCCTCACCAATGAAAACAAAACAGAGCATATCCTTGCTCATTGTCGTTTTAGTCGGTTAACATTTTATTTTGTGATCGTCGTTGCTTTTTTTCTGAAAGTTTTAATTTGGGTTTTTTGCTTATTTTTTATGCAGTTGTTCTCTTGCTCAAAATCGAGCTTCTTAGGGCACAGAGAACGATTACAATTTTCAGCCATAGCTGAGTATAGCCAGATTCTAACCAAAGTATGATCAGGCTACAAGCAGTTCATGAGTAACAAATTTATAGCCATGGTAGATCTAAGATACAAACAGAATATTTCCAGGTTAAGATTTAGATATCACAAGGATACCTTCAGAGTGCCGTCGCGCAAGTTCCAGCACAACGTACGCACGTCTTTGTAAGAACACTTCAATGTCTGAACGTCGAACGTCTGTTCACTTTCTTAATTTTTCCAGTTTTTATAAGATCTTGGTCGACACTCAGCTCTCACGAACTTTATAAAACTCAGTCAGATCACCACGCAGTCAAAATTTCCGAATCGCAGTATCAATGATAAAAGTGTTGACTATGAGTATACATAAAACTGTGAAAATGGTTTCCGTATATCAGCACGTATTTTTCCATGTTTTTGTTTTCATTTCTGTTTTCCGACTACTTTTTGGTAAGAAAAAACCGCCTTCACATAGTTTGCCGGATTTTATCTTATTTTCTATCTTTCTTTTTTGTTTTCAAAAACCGCCAAACTAGTTATCGAGAAAAACTATTTCTTTCAATGAAGCATAGGACTCTCTACATTTTTCTGTCTGCTATAATTATCATTTCTATTCGATGGTCGCTAGAACATTTCAAAAAAGTGCCGAACGTAGAAGTTCCAATACCATTGAATCAAACAGCCATCAACGAAACAGAGACAGAAACAGATGACGATAACGATGAATGTGAAATAGAGGATTGGAACAATTTCGACACAACGGAAATTCCCTACGCAGAACAGCATGAGAAATGGAAAAATGAGAATATTACAAGGAGAGTGAGTATTTTTTTGAGTTTTTGAAAATCAAAAAAAAAAGCAACAGGACAGTATGCATGGATCAAAAGTTCGTTTAATTTCTGGATATGTTTATCCGGATTATATCGCATTAATAACATCAACAGAGGATCATTATGGGTAATTTGATTTTTTTGTTGCTTTTTGTTTTTTTCTCATGTAAGTGATAACTGTTTTTTTTTTCAGAGAACAAGTCTATTGTCGATACTATGACTGCAATCGTCGAGAAATCATCAACAGCACAACTGAGTCCTACTTCTTCCCATTAAATGTTATCTATTGTCCAAGAAGACGTGGCGCTGTTTACATCTCAATGAGTTTCCACGAACACAATTTACCAATTGAGCCGATACCCTTAACATATCGAGTTTATCAAAAACCCTTTCATGAAGTGTCGCTATGTCTTGGCCCAATTTATGGCTCAGAAAAAAAATGGCAGCAAATCGTCGAGTTTGTTGAGCATCATCGATATTTGGGAGTTACACAATTCTATTTCACCATTTTCAACATTGACTCCTATTCGAGAAAGATTCTTAACTATTATGAGCAAATTGGGCTGGCTGATATTGTTGTGATTCAGTTGGAATATGAAGAACTAGATTGGCAGTTTCACTTGATTGAAACACATGAATGTCACCATCGAAGTAAATATCACTCAAAATGGGTGATTAATTGTGACATTGATGAGCGATTCAATATGATAGATACATCAATCAGCATGATTGATCTACTTCAAAGTCAACCTGATGATGTAGCTGAGCTAAATTTTCAAGTTCAAAGAATTCAAAAAACCGCGACTGGAAGTTTAGTATATCAGAATGAAACTGCATTAATTGACAACTTGGAGTTTCTGAATTTCAATACCTCTTCTAATGATTATATATGGATCTCATCAAAAACAATCTATAGACCAGATATGGTAAGATTACCATGAAGAACATCACTGTCAAAACGAGTTTTTAGGTAAACGCACTAACATATCATATGGCTCGTCGACATTATCCTGGTGCAACGATAAGATATATTCGAGGAGATATTGCGAATTTCCGACATTATCGAAGGGTTTCAGTGGATGGGAGTATTGGGAATGGTTGGATTGGAGGAGTGCACGAGTTTGTGGAAACTCGATTGAATGAGAATTTTGAGAATAGTTTGAAGAATAGGGTTGTTGAAAGAGTTAAATACTTGTATGAATGAAGAACTGATTTTATGGTTGTTTTTTTTATCACCTGAATTGAATGCAGAATGAGTGTCCGTGAAACATACCAAACCATATTTCTCAGAGATAAACAACAGAATGTGAGGGTTATTTACTTTAAAAATGTGATTGATATTTCAAAGGGATGAAATTGATTTCAAAAAATCTAAAAAGAAGACTAGCTTTGTTTCAGAAACGTTCATTTTAGGGTACGATTAAGGATAACACAGAAAAAATATTGAGTATGTGCTTATTGGTCCCGTTTCAGATCCTTTATTTTGATCAGACTAGGTTGGACTCAGGTGTTTTAAGAACACCTGGTTAAGGTCCATTGTCAAAGTGCTAGCTTTTCTTAAAGATAAAAAATATCTTAATAAATACACGCCTGGATCTGCAGCATTTACCTCATTGCTTCGAGCTGATCACGAAGAGCCTAACGAGTGTACTTATTATATATTTCATACATTTTTTATGCTTGTGGATATGGAGACCTTGGTGTACGAGGAGCTAAAATTAGAGAATATGTTCCAGAGAACGAGCAAAACATTGAAAAGTATAGGAACAAATTGTAGAGTGATCGGTCAACAACATAGCAGGCTTCACAACCCCAGTTATTGTATTCCATCCACTCCTGTCTCTTGCTCTTTATCCAGACTTTAGATTTAAGATCTGTAATTAAGAGTCTCTAGGTGACGTTATTCCTCTTTGAATCTTTTTGTTGTTTGCAACTCTCAACCTCGACTTAGTTTGAGTGTTATAAGCTCACCCATAGGCCAAAAGTTTGTTGCCCCGGCGACTATGTTGCCGAGTTTCTTCTTAAAAAGTGGGTGCTTGATAATGAGAAAAGGGTTATGCTTCTATACACATCCAAGTTGTTACAGAATCATTAGTACTTTTTTTTTGTTTGGTTCAATGACCCCAGAGATCATCAATCCGATTTTCTGGTTTCTGGGTTTCTACTGTCATATCATCTAATTCGTGCTAAGGAAATGATTTTTCTGAGCGCCCGGTTACAAAAATACTTTTTCTGCTTCATGTCTTTTGTGAGCTACATTTTTTGGGCGTTGAATTTTTAAAAGAAGGGTTTTTGTCAAAGTCACGTTCAAATGGCTTTGAGCAAAGTGTATTTCATTTCTAAGATGTAAAACATTTTCTGTTAGTGAGTAAGAGTTCGATGTCGTTTTAAATGCGAGTTGTTTTTCTAACATCAGTTTGCCTCACATCGCAGTGAGCCCACAGCTTTCGTGTAACTTATTTTTTCTATAAAGTCGTGTTCAGGAATGACTAAGTTTTCCCCAAGGAGGCATGTGTCTTACCTTCTCATTTTTGTGGCTAGGTCTTCTTCAATTGTGTGCCATCGATATTTCCCCTTTTGTTTTCCAAGTTTTTTAGGAAAATAATCAGTTTTCGTTTGAAGAGAGGTACTTTGTCGTGATCAGCTGTGCTAGGGTGGGCGGACTGTGCGCAGTACCCTGTTCCGGAACCCAAAATCTACGCGGTTCTTCAAATAATTCTCTACACGAGAGTACGTGCTTTACTATATATGGGAAAGGAGCAGACTCCACGTGAGATCCTGAGCACAACTCTGAACAGGAAGATAAGCCCTGCCCTAAGCGGGAGCCGTGCTCAACCCACGTGAGTCTGCACTCTGGTGAAACAGTAGTTGAACAAGGTACTTTAGGTTGTGTTGTTAACTGGCTTTATTCTAACCTTAACCTGATGTATTACCTCGAATGTATCTTTAATGTAGCATGTTCGTAATCTGCTTATGATCTGACTATACTCTAGTTGAAAAATATGATCGTTTTCTGTATTCTAGGAGCGTTTGTTTTTCCCCAAAGTGATATGGATCACCCCTCTTTTATGTTATTTATAGTCAGTTGCTGAAGATCTGGTTCAAAATACTCTCTAAGTCAGAACAGCTCTGTTTTTGATAATGATGTTCTGATTTCCTAACACTTTAGCTCACATCTTTTTTTTATACTCTCATTCTTATCTAACCCTCTTACTTTCAGCAAAATGGGAGATTCGCCCACAAAGGTGTTGTATGACTATAAAGATCCCATCAACATTTGTGCAGCTCTCATCATGTTCCTGGTGAGAAACATCAACACAAGAGGGCCTTATTTGATATTTGACTTACAGATTGGCAGTTGCGGAGTGGTTTGGAATGTTCTAATGGTCCTCGTCTTCTGCAAAGACAAATCCGAACGGACATCCTTCAATCTTATCTGTTTGTTCAGAGCACTTGCCAATATCTACATATTGATCTCTATCTTTTTCACTGATTTCATCCCAGTCACCTTGTTGTAAGTTTGGGAACCTACAAACCTACATACGTGAATAGAAAAATCCAAGTGAAATTTTACAGAGGATATTCCGTATACACTCCTTATGCTGAGACAGTGTTGATCGCTGTCACCAATTCGATCTACGTTGTCAATGAATACATCACAATCTTCGTTGCTGCTAACAGATTCTTTGCTATCTTTTTCCCACTTGCTTACTCAAAATTCTTTGGCATCAGAATGACTCTTGTAAGTATATAGTGTTTCGAAAAACCGCCAAATTTATGTTTTCAGTTCTATCTTATCGCGTTCTATGTTTTCCGTGGAACTATATTTGTACAACAACTCATCGAAAATCGTGAGTGAACTAGTTGATTTTGCAGGTTACTTTATTTTCTTTTTTCAGCCCAAACATGTTATTATACCTTCGACCCTGCCACCCTTGCTTGGAGCCCTTCGGAACCCTGCTTTCAGTTACATAGCTTCTTTATGACCTTCACATTGTGTGCTTTGATTGTGATTTCGATTGTTAACTTTGCAACCTTTACGAGAATCGTTATCTTTTACAAGGTACCCAAAATCGTTATGATTTCATAAACGAAAATATTTTCAGAACGGACCTGGTAACCAAGATCCACAATCACGCCTGAAAATCAAGAGCAATATCAATTTATTCTTCCAAACCCTTCTTCAAGACTCCCTCTTCCTCATCGACCTCACCTCAACCTACAAACTCAATGACCTCTCGACAAACCGTGTCTGGACATTTGTATGTGGCTCAATGATCTGGCAATGTCTTCACTCTTTCGATGGTTTGATTATGATTATGTTCAACGAGAAGTTATCCCAATTCAAGAAACGATTATCGTCAAGCACGTCGCCCAGCGATTATGGGAAATACTCTAAAACTGAGGTGGCAACAATCGATTAATTTTCGAAATCACCTTGGAAGAGTCCCAATCTTATTTATTTTTCAAAAAACCTAACTCGAAATTCTTTCCTATTTTCTTTCTGTCAACAATAAATTGTAGCTTAGAGTTCAGTGTCTCAAAAAAATTTCAGGGTGAAGTGGTTTGAAATGTCATGGTCTAAGATTTTGTACACGGGTTATTTGAGGTCTATTCTGTTTTCTGAGTGGATCAGAAACCGTCAATAGAAGTTGGAAGAACACAGTTTTGTCATTAATATGATAGATCTCAAATCAAAACGAAGATGAAGAATTTTTCTGGAGTGAATCGAGAATCGTTTGGTTGAGTTTGTATTTGTTACATAAATTATAAGTAATCCTGCTTCCTCGAACAAAAAATCAAGCACATTTTTGTTTTGACCAGTTGGTTATGTTGTTATCAACAGAACATACTCATGGGAATATTTTTAAATGTCATTCAATGGTTCTGATAAATGTGAACACGAGTGTTCCATTTTCAAACGAAGTGAACCTGTTTTTTTAATGGGATTGTCACAAAAATTTCACCTGAACACCTAAACAATTTTATTAATAAGACATTGGGAGATAAATTCTTAAAATTTAAAGGGCGACTGCATTATCACTACAAGTTTCGTTAATATATTTCTTCTCAATTCACTTTTTTTTAAATCCGTATGAGAAAAAAATCTCGATTGGTGCGTGCGCGACAATAAAAAGGGGAAAACTGAATCTCTCCCGCAGCTCCCGTGGAACTGCTCTATCGCACCCATCGTTGTGTTTTGTGTGCACACACAACAAAAAACACGCGAAAATGCACACTCTTTTCTAAGGGAAAGCGCAGTCGACCTTTAAGAGACTTTTCGGTAGGAAAAATCCTCTGCAAAATGGTGGAGTTGTTCTTTTGATGTCGATCATCATCTAAAAATCATCAAACGAAAATGATCTGTTCCAACACATCATCTCCCTTGTGAATCGAGAACAAATTATTTGCAGGAAATTTTTGAAAAAAAAACTGAACAATAATCTTGGGTGTGTGTAAAAAAAAGTCTATGATTATTTTTTCCAGATTAGAGAGTTTTGGCCTCTCCAAAACTGTAGCCATCTATGCTTCAACAACAAAGAAAACGTGATTTTTGTCAAGCCATGTTGGCTGATAAGCCAGCTGACCGCAACAAATAACTGAGAGCCATGATGAAACCCGGCCCTGATCTTTCAATTTCAGACCCAATTTAATCAAGAAACATAAAGAAAACCATTGTTAGTTTGATGTTTCTGAAATAGTCATGTCATTGTTCTTGTTAGTTATAGTTAATTGTAGTAGATGAACGGAAACAGAACATATTTGCAACAACTATTTTCAGAAACTTAAGATAGGAAATCGTTTTTCAATGGAATGATATATTATATTGAATTTGGTAAAAATTATAAGAACTAAAATAGTTCGAAAATTAGTTAGAAGAATTTTTGTTGCTCTTTTTCCTCTTCCATTCATTCTTGAGCAAAAAATCGCGTTGAGCATTGTATAAATATTTGATCGATTCATTGGCTCTCACTTGTCATCGAGTATACGGTCTATCCCAATATCTAGAACGGGAAAATATTTGTACCAAAAGACATCTTTCACCGAATTTCCGTTGAATTCTCTCTAAAACTAGTTTTTCAGACGAATGCAGTGTTGAATAGATATTCTCGATTGGGATCTGTGTCGAATGGCCGGATACCAAAAGTTGAGCCATTCCTAATAAGAGTTCCTCTGGAGTAATCACAACATTTGCATACTTCTTAACTTGTGATTCAGTAGACCTTTTGTTGACCAATTCCAAACTTTTCCTTGAATATTTCCAACGTTGATGGAATATTTCTTGATATTTTCTGGCAGTATGATATACTATATTTTCATATTCAAATAGTCTACATTTTTTCAAAAGTTCTGAAAATAAGTGTTTTCCCTAATAAAGCATGCACTTAAATTAGCCTTACCACGTGATATAATTTGAGAGTCATCGTTTGTGAGTTCATTGTAGAACTTTTTTAGAACATCATACTTCGGCGCAACTAGTTTCAGATCATCTGTTCCACCAATAAATACATCTTCAATATTAACCAATTTTTCTTGTACCAAATCGTCCTTATTAGAGAAATTAAAATGCAAATTATGAAACCATCCCATGAGACTGCTCAATATAGATAACACGACTCTATTCCGTCAGATCTCTGGCAGAAATTGTGACATAAACGGGCTAACAGAAAATACGTTTAACGCCATTCTTGAAATAATTGTGCTGAAGTGAATCATATGAAAAAGGTGATGGAACCAGCAAACCAACTCTATGTCAGCGATTTACACCAATTAAAATCTGCAAGTCAGTTATCATGTTTTTTTACTTCCAAATACGATTCCATGTAAATATGGGTTTTGACCAAATCGGTGAGTTGTGAATACCTAGTATCCAACGCTTCAATGTTCTGAAACTATCATGATTACATGTTCCTTCTCTGTCTATATGCATATCTTCCATGTGATTGCAAAAAATGTGCTGGAAATAAAAAGACAATATTCCATCAATTTTGTGTGATAAAACAAAATAAGGTTTATGGTTTTTTTTTAGTTTGGTTGCCTCCTGAAACGATCGGACTGTTATCCCGTGATAGAATAAAATTTTATTTCAAAATACTTAACCCTATTTCAAACTTTTTATTATATTTTCAACAAGTTCAAATTGAGAAAACTGACTATGAAGTCAAAATTATTGTAAATAAATATTGAGAAGTTTTTTGGGTACTTCTCACACTCCCAGCTAGGATGGAAATAAAACAGACAATATTCCATCAATTTTGTGTGATAATACAAAACAAGGTCTATAGTTTTTTTTTTAAAGTTTTGTTGTCTTCTGAAACGATTGGACCATTATCTCGTGATAGAAAAAAATTTTACATCAAAATACTCAACCCTGTTTAAAACTTTTTATTATGTTTTTGACAAGTTAAAATTTAGAAAACTGACTGTGAAGCCAACATTATTGTAAATAAATATTGCAAAGTTTTTTTGGGTACTTCTTAATAGTCAAATGTTCTCACGCTCCCAGCTAGGATGCTAACGCTTTGACCAACTTGTCAAGCATTTTTTGCATTTCTCATAATTTTCAGAGTTATCAACTGACTACGATATATTCTTTGTCTACTATCACTCATCTCCCATATGAATCAAGACCAAATTATGTATTCGTCTGCAGAATTTGGGGAGGTTCTATGAATGAAATAAATGAACAAATTCTTTGTTCCAGTGAACCTATTTGAATAGAAATCAACCAGTTCACACAGCTCATTATATTGTTTTTCTTTAAATATAATGTTTTTTCCCATCTAAAATTGTCCAGACAATTTTTTCTCTCACAGGTTATTGAAGAAATCAATTTCACATTAGTTGATTTTCAATTTCTAATGTTTAGAATATCTTTCCGAGCGAACTCCTTCCCCGAAGATCAAACCCATTTATTTGATATAACTTGACTTTTTCGACAACACAATTAGACTTTTTTAAAGTGCGTTCGTTTAATATTATAATTTTCTGATTTGTAGAATTTTTCACTGAGTAAGTTTCCGATCGAAATATCAAGGTTGCTCTCGACTTTGTGACTCTCAAAACTATTGTGAGTACTGCACATTTTCTGGCAGTAGTGTTTCACATGATAGTGTTTCAGTTATAAGCGTGGCTCATAATCATGGAAAAAAACATTTGAAAAAACGAAGGTCTCGAACGATCGTCGAATAACACTAGCGATATCCACACAAAACATAGCAGGGCACATAGCCTGGCAACTGTCGGCTACTCATTTAAACGACAAAAAACTGTGACGTGAACGAAGTTTGCGGTAGAGAGAATTCAGACTGCTCTGTTGATAATTAATTTTTAAGCATCTTGAATAATGCTTTATTTTTCTGAGACGAACCAGATGAATTTTGGGAAATTAATGGCTTGGGGCAGATTCTTAATTCTAGGGAATTTTCAAGTGATTTTGGAATGAGTACTTTACCACGAATGTAATTCAGATTTTTTATCGTAACTTCAAAAAAAACCTGGAATCACTCTTCTTTTATTGAGTTCTGATTTTTAATCGCTCATATAAATTTCTAGTTCGATCCAAAAAAAAAACCAAATTGTAGAGAAGGATCTACAAAAAGTTTTAATAATTATAGCTTGTAAACAAACACACGCGAATTTCTAAATTCATTCTATTAGTGTCAGTGTAAGTACTCACTAAAAACTGAATTTCTAAAATCCTATTTTTTTGGGTACTACTATTAATCTAGAGGTCGAGCAAAGCCGAGCACGAGCTGATGTCACGTGACATTCCATTTTTCAAATTAGGAAGTTCGCTAGTTTCTGGATAGTATTCCTATATCGGCCAGAATTGTTCTATTTGTAAAGATGGATCAGAAGCCGACAGGTGTGAAAAAGAGAGTGAAAACGTTGAGTGAAAACAATAATCTCAATTCTTTGTGCTGTTGGTCATTTTTCATGGTATCCAATGCGGTATCAATAAAACAAGATATGTGCACACGTTTTGCACAAAATACGATGACGAATATTGATGAAGTCAATCCTAACCCCTCTGGGATATGTATATTCAGTTTTTGACCAAAAAAATATGAATTATCTAAAGGTTTCTTTCTTTCTCTCAATCGAGTAATTCCTCTCATATTCAAATTTTCGAAAATCCTTCTCATTCTCATTCAAAAGCAAAAAAACTCACACACACACCTGACTATTACACTTCTCATGCCAATTTTCATGAACCTATCATTTTGTCTAGAACCTACGTATATTTTCAACCTTCAAAATTTTCAGAATGAATAATTCGTCAACTGAGCTGATCTTTTATGATTATAAGAATCCAGTCAATGCAGCCGCAGCGTGTTCAATGTTTCTGGTGAGTAATTTGGATGAGATTCTCAAAGAGTGAAAATGAACCGAGTTCACTGAAATTCGGATACGGAAACGGAAATCAGCCTTGAGTCATATACAATATGAACTAATTGAGAACATGTCCAAACAGAAGCGTTTCAAAATTACAGAAGCTTCTGGCAATGTCTTGTATGCCCGTTTTTTAAACACAGAGATCATGAAAACCTAGCAAAGGCTACATTTTTTGAAATATTATTTGGAGCCATGATGACATTTCATATTTTTATCATGTTCTGAATTATGTGATCAAAGGTTTTCTTGTGACTAATCTTCAAAACATCTGGGTGAGGAGTCGGAAACGTTAGAGGTCCTAAATAAATTTTGGTGGCTTACAACATTTTGGGACCTTCTGAATCCCGCCAAACCAATAGTTCTTGAAACCAACTAAACATCTTAAACGTTTCCTGAATCGCATCTATGAAATAAACCAATTTATTTGACTCCTCAATCCACCAAAAAAAAAAAAAAAAAAGTTTTTGGAGAGGTGGGTGGTTTCAGGGGATATAATTATTGCCTGGCATTTTATAAAATAAGAGACCATCAGAAAACGGAGTATCTTCTAGGAGTAAAAAAACACACTACAAATTCCAAAATACACATTTTTATAATTTCAGATTGGCAGCTTCGGTCTAATCTGCAATTCTCTAATGGTCTACGTGTTCTTCCGAGAGAAATCCGAGCGAACATCATTCAACCTTATCTGTCTATTCAGATCCTCTGCAAATATCTATATCCTTTTAACTACATTTTTCGGTGATTTTATTCCTGCCACATTGATGTGAGTTTTGTCTTGTTTTTTTTCATAATTTTATTAAACAATGTCAAATGGTTTCAGTGGATATTCCTTGTATGATCCGGAAATTGAAACATGGATGATTGGAATTACAAACAGTATCTACGTAGTTAATGAGTATATCACAATCATAGTTGCTGTAAATAGATTCAACGCCCTATTTTTCCCTTTTTTTTATACAAAACTTTTTGGATTCAAGACAACTTTGGTAAGCATATAAATAAAATTGAAACCCTTCATCCCAAATTGAGTTTATTTTTAGATCTATCTTCTACTTATCTATATTTTCCGGGGAGGTTTACTTATCCAGGAATTGGTTGAATATCGTAAGCATATTTTATTTATTCTTGAGAATTATACATAATTATTTTCAGCGAAAGGGTGTTATTATCTCTATTTTATTGATATACTAGCCTGGTCTACTTCTGAAGACGAAAAATGTCAACAATCACACAACTTCTTTATTATGTTCACGTTATGCTCTTTGCTCGGAATTTCAGTTTTAAATTTGTCCACATTTTTGAAAATCATCATGTTTTATAAGGTGAGAAAATCATCAAGATCTCTATTTCATCAAAAATATTTGCAGAGTGGACATAGTCAAGATCTAACATCTCGCCGAAAAATCAAGAGCAATATCAAGTTATTCTTCCAAACTCTTCTTCAAGACTCCCTCTTCCTTATTGACCTGACCTCAACCTACAAACTCAATGGCTTATCGACAAACCGCGTTTGGACATTCATATGTGGCTCACAAATTTGGCAATGTCTTCATTCTTTTGATGGTTTTATCATGATCATGTTCAACGAGAGGTTCTTAATCATAAAAAATAGTTTATTCTCGAGTCCATCGGTCAGCAAAGTAACTCGTGTCAGTGGATCATGTCATATTACTAAAACTGTATTACCAACGGTTCAATAAATATGTTTTTTTTCTGTGAAAATCTGAATTTGAATTATTGAAGTCTATGTTAGAACCTTTCCAGTTTCTATTCCACCCACTCGCTAAAGAAACAAGTTTTTTATAGGGATCAAAAAAAGCCCATTTTGGAAAACTGGGGGGAAAAAAAACTGACTCGATTTGACATGACCCGATTCATGACCACAACCTTATCTTTTTGAACCATATGAATTGTTTGAGCAAAAAAATATCTGATTTGAATTCAATACTGAATCATGATATTTTTTCTACTGTGGTCTGAGCCAGTTTATTTATTTTTCAAGCCCTGTTTTTCATATTTTTAGATCTTTCTGGATATGACAAAATTATCCTTATATTAATAATAACAGTATCTATTGAATCTCTTCTATGTCAATTCAAACTTATTAACTCGAATTGTCGAACGGTAGTTTTATTCATAGTTATATGATGCATGATATGCACATCTTCATTATGCAAAGTGTATACTTCTTCAGTTATACCGTTCAATATGCGTTGGTCGAGTCATCCAATCTGCAAAAAAAAAACCATGTCATCGAGACTGGATTACCATTGTTTCAATAAAAATGTGTTTTTCTGTGAAAAAAAAATGAACATTTTTATCCGATTTGATCATAAATTGATGGTAATCCTCCAATAACTGTTATTTTAACTGTTTATTTTCAAAACGATGTCGATGATGATGCGGATCGGTGTACTGTTTCTCGTTGTTTCGAGTACTTTCGCTACTCATATCTCATCATCTTCTTCGGATTGGGATTCTATTGAAGAAAATGTGCGTCGACCATTGGTGAATCATCAGAAACGAATTGGTGTTGCAAATATTAATGTGAGTTTAGGTGTGAAAAAATATATATTTTGATGTGATACAAAGGACTTAAGGTATTCTTGAAACGGGCCCAATAAGGTTCAAAAATGTTTTCAGTTGACTGGTACGTTTCAAGAACATTTATCTTTAACCATTTTTTCATAGGTCAATGTCAGATTCTGAGGCTCTGTTTCACAATTTTTCCTATTAAACCATAAATCTACAAATTCTTGGAATAATGGTTTGCCATAAGTCATATTTTTGGACCTGATCAGTCACTGAACTTTGTTTTGTTTGTCAACGTTGTTCTGACCAAAACCCCACTTACAATATGCATACTTCTCAGATATTTCCTGAACAATGAGTAAGTTATTAAGGCAAACCAAGCGGATCGCAAAGCCAATGACTTCTTCAAGCGACCAGATACCGCTGAGCTTAACAGATATGACAATAAAGTCAAGTCGGAGAGACCGGTGAGAGAGTCTCCCAGAGTTATTTCCAGTGCTATATTTCCTCTTTAGGAACCTCAACTCTTCGATCGCCCAACATCGGAAGAACTCGATGCATATGACAAGAAGGTCAAGACTTCTCAAACTGCTCCAGCTGAAGAGCAAGAAGTTCAGATGAATGAGAGTGATGAGAAATTGGTGCTCGAGACGATTGGTAGATTTGTTTTGGCTGCTGACGCGAGCAGCGATTCTGCTAGTGATGAAAATCAAGACAGTGTTATTCTGATTCCATTGACTTCAGATTCTGATAAGCCAACGATTCAGAGTAATAACAACAATAATCGTAACGTACTTGTCAAGGTGAACAACTATGATGTGAAAGCCAAAGTCTATGGAAACACTGAGAAAGCTGACGATGCTCCAAGAGCTCCACCACCACCACCACCACAATTTGTTTCTTCTTCGGAATCTCGTTTCGTCTATTTCCATCTTCATCTCATGGATTTCTTTGTGGTCTCTTTTATCCTTGCCTTCATTATCACTGTCGCCAAAAAGATGTATAAGAAGTGCTTCTTTGCTAACAAGAAATGCTCCTCTCCACCACCACTTCCTTCCACCCCAGCTCCACCAAACTATTCTTCACCACACAATGACACCGAGAAACAACTTCCGGTTTAAATTTGAAATACATACAGACATACTCGTTCATTCATTTTTATTATAAATGTTTTTTATTATTTTCCATACACGCTGGCACGACTTCTTGACGTCCTAGAACTCGAATGAAAAAATCGGACCACCAGGTTGGTAAGAGAGACAATGGAACATAGACAAAGATCGCATCCCATCCACAATAATATCGATGACGTGGGAATTTGGCGGTTAGTGCGTGATAGTAGTTGTCAACGACGTAGTGGATTTTGTCGGCAGCCAATTTGTGGAAGGTCTTGTTCCACATTGTGCCGACTGAAATCAAACGAAATATGAATTTAGAACGGTGTTGACAGAGGATTGGACTGATATAAAAAATAGGCCAGTTTAAAAAACGGAAGTATGATGAACTGAAAAATTAATAGGATTTCCTGGAATATTATATTTCTTTTTCAGAATAAGGATCACAGTATATTGTGGCGTCCAAACGTCAAAAAACTATAAGAAATTTCCAAAAAAAAAAAAACCTGTCCGAATTGATTTTAAGTACCATTTCGATTAAAGGGACATAATGATTTTTGTTGAAAAATTTGCCGGTCTGCTACAATGTCACGGTTCAAAATTAGAAAAATACATTTTTTTTTTGAATTTGGTTGGTGTCATGAAATGTCACGTATCAGTGTGGTAATACGTGTGATCAGATATCAATTTTTTGTTTTTTTTTTTCGAATTCCAAAAGAAATCCGTCTATTTTTGAAAATGTGAAACGTGACATTGTAGCGGGCCCACAAAATTTTCTTTCAACAAAAACCATTATGTCCCTTTAATCAAAATGGTACTTTCTTAAAATCAATTTGGAAAGGTTTTTTTGGAAATTTCTTATGATTCTTTGACGTTTGGACGCCCCATTATATAGGAATGTAAGATAATTTTGCAAGCATTTTTCCCAAAATTGTGTTTTGAAAATCGCCATAAAAAACTGACTACATAATTCTGATCAGCATTCAGAAACCCTTTCAAATGATATATCACTCCACAGTTTTTTTAATTCGATGTTAAACTGAATAACCCACAATAATTTTTGAATTTCTCTCCATATTCTACTTTTGTATCTTCATCAATATTCGTCCAAACATGGTCAACTCTTTTCAACATTGCCTCTTTATCCAACAATGGTGTTCGGAAAATTCCTGGCTCCACAACCGACACTTTGACATTGAAATTGTAGAGTTCCTGTCTGATACAGTCCATATACGCGGATGTACCAAACTTGGCTACAACATAGGGACCGGCTGCTGGTGTAGCTAGTCTACCATTGACTGAAGTTGTAGTCACAATTCGACCAGATGATTGTTTGATCAATTTTTTGAATGCCTGTTAAAATATTTAATCAGTTATGTAAGTACATTGGTATGTATGTCTATACTCTAGTATACTCACATGTGTGACTCTGATAACACCAAGTGTATTGATCTCAAGAGAATGTTGATAATCTGCCAATTTACACCAATCATCTGGTCCATAGCATGAGAAAATTCCTGCGTTATTAACAATTCCCCAGAGTTTTGCGCTACCCAAATTATTTTTCACATATTCCGCAGCTTTTTCAACTGATTCATCTTTACTAACATCCAACGGAACAATGTGTAATCTCTCACTATTTTCAGCCTCCGATTTCAAAGTTTCACCAGCCTGCAAAAATGGGTAAATGAACATAAAAATAAATTTAAAAAAATACCTTGGTAGTGAGACATCCAGCAAAAACGAGAAAACCATTTTTGGCACATTTTTTGGCGATTTCTCTTCCGAAGCCAGTGTCACATCCAGTAATGAAAACGGCCTTGTCAGAGAAGTTGCCACCAACAGGGATGAGTTCCAAAAGATACCTGGAATGTGGTTTGTGGTATGTATTTAGTGTTTGTAGTATAGGTTTATCAATGCAAATGAAAATTGATAAAATAACTTTCAGAACATTTCATGTTATGAGTTTTTGATTGAAAGATGAACTTCGGTGCTTGAAAAAAATTAATCGCCTCATTGATATCAGAGTTGGGTACACCGTTTTCATAAGCTGGTTTAAAAATTATCAGCGCTGAAAAGTAACCACGTGAATTATCCATATATGATCTAGCTCAACCACCCACGAAAATTGGAACCAGCTCGAAAATTTGCTAATGGTGTGTTAATGGACTTTGGAAGGAGACATACATTGTGAAATTGCAGAAAGATGGCACTCTGTAAATTGAAAAACGAGAGAAATCGACCACATTCACAAAATCTCCCATTCCTTCAGAGGCGAGCGTGGCGCGTCGCCTGCTGCCGTTTGAAAAAACACAATCTTTTTGAGAGAGACATCAGAGTAAAGACGCACGCGACGCGCCACGCTCGCATCTGAAGGAATGGGAGATTTTGTGAATGTGGTTGATTTCTCTCGTTTTTCAATTTACAGAGTGCCATCTTTCTGCAATTTCACAATATTATTCGATTGAGTTTTTTTTTGCTTAGTTGCTCTTGGAAAGCTCGAAATTGAGTTTAAAAGTGGCTTTTTTCTCATTAAAATAAAGAAAAAATGAATGGGTTCTATTTTCAGTTAAAAAGCTATGGTTTAACCTAAAAGAAACTATTTGAAACGGACCCGACAAGAAAAAACCGAGTTTTTCTAAAGCGCACCTCAAAAGTCGAACACAAACTCGTAAGACACATGAAAAAATGTTCGTTCAGGTCCGATTTTCGGGTCCAATCAAAAACAATGGGGCCAGCTCAGTTTCAGCAAACTTTCTGGATTGTTCGGTCGAGTCCAACAGACTAGGCCCGATTCAGATGACCCATTTTGGAATTTATAAGATGACCGATCACTACACGAAAAAAAATTTTCAATTTTTTTTTTTTTTTCAACAATTCCAGCCAAATGCAGGAAAAACATGAAAATGCCCACAAGCATCCTATAAAATACAAATGATGTCAACTGTTTTTTCTCAACAAGAAAATCGCAACATAACATACATACATAGGTAAATGAAAGTAAAAGTATCAATAATTATTTTTCAAAAAAAGAGGCGACCTTGGAACTTTAAAATATATTTTATTTTGTACAAGCAAGAAGAGAAAGCAACAAACAACAAAACAGGTATACATTGTCTTTTTAATAGTAGTTGCTATCGCTCGAAGTCGAATTATCGCTCGTATTTGAAGAGTAACTGCAAAATAAACAAACATATTTGTTATCTATGTTTTTTTGAGGCTAGAAAAGAGTTCATCTCTAGCCTACATAAAATGTGACTTACTCCATTCCTGAACCGTCGTATTCTGGTTGGACATAGTCGACGATGATTCTGGAAAAAATAGAAAATTAAGCAAGAGTAAACACCGCGCAAACGCCCACCTAATTCTAGTGTTCAAGGTTACAAAAAGTCCAAACAAACTCACTCGGCAGACTCGCCAGATCCATATTCTGCTGATGTGTCGTTTCCTGATCCAGATCCTTCATAGTCAGGAGATTGTGCGGTTAAGACAAGAATAAATGGAACTGCGCTTTGAGCCTGGTTTTGATATTGCAATTGCTGGAATCTGAAAAGTGCATGGGATTAGAAAAAAATCCGGTTTTTGAAAAACTGTGCTCCTGGGCTCGAATGCTCTTTACTAACAAAGAAGTAACACGAGGTCGTTAACTGACTTTGGAAGGTGATCTAAGTTATCTGATAGAGTTTTTCATGCTGAAAAATATCCTGTATCTAATTTTTGCTGTGCTCTTCTGTGTGCAGAAATTGTTAAATTTTGCCCTGGAAACTTTAAGTATCTCTCCGAGTCAATATGTTTTCATTGGAAGTGGAACTATCAAAGGGTTTTTGCAAAAAGAAAAACGTTAACAAAAATGTTAAAAAATTATATTTGAGTTTTCCGTTTTTTCAATAAATTGAGCTTTTTTAAAAGTTTTTTTTTTCGAAATTCTATAAATTAAAGTGTGTAGGGATTATGATATTAAAACAGCCCCGATAACAAAAATAATTCTATGAAAGTTTTTAGATTCTCAGATTTCCCACTAAATCGCGTTAGTTTTTTTTTTCTAATTTGTGATATTTCATGGTGTAGAGAAAAAGCAACACACCAGATCATATATTACGTTTTAATAACACTGCAATTCTCAATTTTCAACTATCCGTCCGGAACTCAAAAAAATTAGATGTTGGATGTNAAAAAAAAAAAAAAAAAAAATCAGCACCGAAAATTGTATCGGATGACATACATGGATCTTTTTCAAAAGTTTGTTAGGGGGGTATGATGAAAAAGTAAGTTGTGTTCAAATCAAAGAGTACCACCGATATAGTAAAACTACCAAGGGAATTTTTACCGAAATCCTAGTATTCGAGAAAATTGGATTTTAAAATTTTTTTGAACGTATACGTGGGTAAAAACGAAGGGGATGTAAAATTTCTCGAATACTAGGCTTTCCGGAGAAAATTCCCTTGGAGGTTATACTATATCGATGGTGCTCTTTTTTTTGAACACAACAAAATTGGTAGAAGCTGCACCAGAACAAAAATATAGAGCTGCACCAAAAAAACTTCGAGGGGGGAGGTGCACCAGAAATTTAATTGTGTAAAAAAAAGAGCACCATCGATATAGTATAACCTCCAAGGGAATTTTTTCCGGAAAGCCTAGTATTCGAGAAATTTTTACATCCCCTTCGTTTTTACCCACGTATACGTTCAAAAAAATTTTAAAATCCAATTTTCTCGAATACTAATCTATATCCCTTTTTCATAAAAATCTCAAAATAAAGAAATACAGGATCGGAAGAGATCTAGATATAGGTTGGTACTTTTGAGTCCCGTTTTGTTATTAAAATCCCAGAATAAAACGAACCCCCATTGTGGCCAATAGCTAACTGGTTGTTGTTGTTGTTGTTGAACATATTGTTGATTCCAGTTGAAAAATGGAAATGAATAAGCCAACGAGCAGAAGCACAAAAGTAGAACTCTGAACATTTTCGTTTCTTTCTTAGTTTGCCAATTAACTGTCACAAAATTGCGAGTTATATGTACTTGTATTGTTTGTTTTTGCACTGTGCAAAGTCATCAAAGAAAAAAAACGAAGGGTTGGCCGATGAGTAAGTTGTTTCTGATGTGTACCTGGTTTCTTGATGTTGAACAAACTTTGGTGAAGAACACATAATTTTAGCCAATGGCAAACAGATTGGCACCGAAAATAGAACAACTTTGAGATCGATGTTTTTCGCTTTTTCCAGTTACCAGAACAAAACTGTTAATATTATTGCAATGCGGAAACTCATTTCCTTGTGGAAAGAAATCAAAAATGCAAAAAAGGAAAAACTTATTTTGAGCAAAACAACTAAATCAAATTACTCGACTAATGCGTTTTTTTCAACATATGTAGACCACTAAAAATAGGCCATCCAAACGTCATTCATTTATTTTACGGATGGAGGATACTTGAAATCCCAGTTTCTTAGAATTTTTATGGGAAGATTTCATTCTCGGTTTAATATTTAAAAATTGTTTTAACGAACTTGGTTCATTAGGTCATTTTTAAAATCACCTCCTCATGTTTTCATTTTGGTTTTATTAAATCAAAAGAGTTTGTAGGAGTCTAGCCTGTGCTATAAAAATAGGCGTAGTATCTATGTATCTGTATTTTGACCGTTGTTCTTTCACAAAAAAATTAGGATTGTTTGTCACCGATGTGCTTATTGTGTACACAAATTTGCTCTTTGGATTGTCAGATTTTTATCAGGTGATGACTAACAAGGAAATAGTGTCAGATCGAAGTGCATTTTTCCTGACATGGAACACTTTCCGTTTTCAATTGAGGCAACACAATTTGTTTCAAATAAGTATTTTTGGTCAAGACCACGACTAATGAAACTGACTGAAACGTAGTTAAATAAAAAACAGACCAAACTAGGAACTTTCTAAACCTGGCTCGTAATCCCTTTTAGTACCTTAAGAGTTTTTTAGGCCATTAGGTAAATTTCAGGAGTATCCATTTCAACAAAGATGTCATGGTCCCGTTCAGAGAAACTCGAGAAAAAATTAAACAATTCGGAAAAGCCCGCTTTTGCTCAGGAAATAGGACCAAAGTCGAAGTTGTCTGAAGCGAATTCAGACTGAACATTCTGAAATTGTACATAATTCTGATAATTCTGAAAAGAATAGAGCTCATTTTTGCTAATCGAGTCAGTTTTTGGGGGTCACCAATTTCGTCATTCAATTCCAATTCTTTTTAAATCGGATCAAAGTGGTTCATTTTAGGAATCAGTCAACTTTCATCAGATCCCTGAACAGATCACATACTTCTCAACTATGAGGTCCAGATTTTTCACCACTAACATCTATCATTTGATGAAAACAGATTCCAATTTAAGATTCACTTTTTCGATCTTCTGAAAATTTTCTGTAGTTTCTCATATGACTTTTTTTTTATTTATCTGGACCCCGATAACTCAAATTCCCTCTATTGGAACACATTTCAAGTTTCTCTTACATCATCATTTCAGCACAGACCCAACCCCAACCATTTCATCAAAAATTCACAGAGCAACGAGCAGTTTCCTCTCCTCCTTCTTTTTCTCCACATCAGAACAATGTGACCTCCCATAGCTTTGTTCTAAAAACTGAGCTTCATGCTTTATCTCACCCTCATCTTGCAAAAAGTTCAAAAACCCTCCTCTTCTCTCCAAAAAAAGAGAAAACGAAAAATAGACAACAAATAGACTCATCAACTACAACATCTCAAACCAAGAAAAAAAGAAGCGAATTTGTCTTGTTAGATTTTCTATGAGTTTGTTGGAAAAATAGAATAACATTCAAATTATATATTGTTGTTGTTTTTGATGTTGCTTGTTTGTTTGATTATTGGAGTTTTCGAGTCAACTTACTGAAACTTTGATTTTTTTTTGAATTCTAAGCTAACTGTAAGAAGATCATTTTGAACTAGCCACTCAGGTATACCTAAATTTCATTATTATTTATTTTTATTTTATTGAAATACGTTGGGGACGAATACAAAAAAAAACAATACATAAAAACAAAATAAAAGTTACAGGACCTAAGTTTTAAGAACCCAGGAAAGATCAGCGTTTGATGTTTTAAAAAAAATGGTTTTGGTTTGAAACGAACAAGCACGTTGAACGAAGCATTTCTTCCTTATTCTTGATTTTGGAATTTTGTAGTAATATTTTGATTTAGTGCGTATGACAGTGTTTGTAGCCAAAGTGAATAGTTTACTAGTGTTCATGTCTATGAATATTCATTATGAATAATCACAAAAATCTTGTGGTCTGTTCTGCAACAAGGAATTTTAAGTGGTCAAAAAGTGCATTTCAATTTTTGATCAGCCTATTTTAGCTTACTTCATGGAAGAAGATGAGTACAACTTTCTGAAAACGTGTGCTTAAAACTGGACAACTTGAGGGCTGACAGAACTTGAGCCTGAAAGATCTTCAAGTGAAAAATCACGGACCATTCAAGAGCATCGTTTCATTGAATTTTTGTACTATTTTCTTATTTTCAAGGCCATCCATTTCCGGTCCAAGTCAGGTGATTCGTATCAAATGTGTTTAGAATGTTTTCTACTTAAAAATTTGTTTTTAACAGATCTGAACTTTTTTTTTAGCATAAATGTGAGGTGAAGAAAACTCGCAAGTCTTTTTTTCTAAAAAAAAAAAAAAATACTAGAAAATAGAAACTTTAAATTTTCCTCAACGTTGAAATTTTCAGATGTTTCTTTTCGGTAAAAAACTCTTTCGAGGTATACGTAAAAAAGTGTTCTTTCTCAAAGGGGGAGGGGGGTAACACCACTTTTTGAGTATACTTTTTTTGATTTGAAACTAAAGAGTACCACCGACATAGTAAAACAACAAAGGGAATTTTTACCGGAAAACCTAGTATTCGAGAAAATTGGATTTAGAACTTTTTTTTGAACGTATACCTATGTAAACAGACGAAGTTGTAAAAATTCACTTGTTTCTATGGTTACAAAAATTAAGGAGAATGAAAGCATGAAAAGATTCACAGATGTGGTTTACTTTGATTTTCAGAAGGCTTTTGATAGAGTAGATCATGAACTTTTGATTAATAAACTTCATTCATTTGGCTTGGATGATTATTTCTGTTCCTGGTATACAAATTTCTTAAGTGATCGAAAGTTTTTTGTTAAGGTCGGTAGTAATATCTCAGAAACGTTTGCCCCTGTTCCTTCTGGTGTTGTTCAAGGTAGTGTCTCTGGACCAATCCTGTTCATTATTTTCATAAATGATGTTTTTAACTATTCTGATCCCGAAGCTTCCATACAAGCTTTTGCCGATGATTTGAAAATTATTGGAACAAATCCTATTAAAATCCAAGCAACAATAAATAAAATTTGTGTTTGGGCGGAGTCTAGTAAAATGACTTTAGCTCCAAATAAATCCACAGTAGTGTATTTTGGTAAGAAAAATCCTGGTACTTTATACATGGCCAATGGTGTAGCTATAAAATCTTCTGAGTTTGTTCGTGATCTAGGTGTAATTATCGACAACCGTTTAAAGTTCGATCGACATGTTTCCCATATTACAAATATCGGAAAACTCCGTTGTCAGCAAATTCTTAAGTCGTATCACTTCTCCTCTCTCAAACACTATATTCTGTTGTTCAAGATGTATGTTCTACTTATACTAGATTAATGTACTGAAGTATTTGACTTTTGAACACATAGAAACTGGTGGACGCTGCACCAGAACAAAAATAGAAAGCTGCACCAAAAATAACTTGAAAGGGGGAGGTGCACCAGAAAATTAATTATGTTCAAAAGAAAGAGCATCATCGGTATAGTATAACCCCCAAAGGAAATTTCATCGGAAAGCCTAGTATTTGAGAAATTCGCCAGTCCGCGAATTTTATACCCCCTTACGTTCAAAAAAAAAGGTTCAGATCCTATTTTCTCGAATACTAGGCTTTTCAGTAAAAATTCCCTTGGTGGTTTTACTATGTCGGGGGTACTCCCCAATTTGAACACAACTTATTTGTTGGTGCCACTCCCCCTTTAAGCTTACTACTTTCTTTTTTTATAAATCATTTCTTATGCGGTGATGCAGGGTTAAAAAAACGGACGTTTTTTGAATAAAAAGACATAAAATTCCTGATGCAGGGTCGGTAAAAAACGTACGTTTAATTCTAATTAAATGACAATTTTATGAAAAAAGTGCAATTCGAGACAGTGTTAATTTTGTGTGTTTTAAAAAGAATTCACGTTTTTACATTTGTTTCCAATTTTTCGGCGTGTTTTTTTCTGATTAGTGACGTGTCTCATTTTCAATTGTCATTTGAGATTCTTTGATTCAAGCAACTTTTGATAAGTTTGATTAACAGGAAATGAAAAACAAAGAAAACACGCCGAAAAATNTTCTGATTAGTGACGTGTCTCATTTTCAATTGTCATTTGAGATTCTTTGATTCAAGCAACTTTTGATAAGTTTGATTAACAGGAAATGAAAAACAAAGAAAACACGCCGAAAAATTGGGAAAAAAAGTAAAAACGTGAATTCTTTTTAAAAACACACAAAATTAACACTGTCTCGAATTGCACTTTTTTCATAAAATTGTCATTTAATTAGAATTAAACGTACGTTTTCTACCGACCCTGCATCAGGAATTGTATGTCTTTTTATTCAAAAAACGTCCGTTTTTTTAACACCGCATTAGTTTTTTTTTGGTTAAAAATGATTCTGGGGACTTAGTCCCGTAGGGGACTAAGGGGGACTTAGTCTCGTTTTTAGAACTTCCATCGTAAATCTGATGTCTTTTTCCATTTTCCCATTATTTTTTAAAACATTTCCTTTTCTCGATTCCCCAAACTCAAACCGAAAACCTATCTCATCTTTTTCCATATGAAAAATGCAACTCAAATCAAAAATCGTCTTCTTTTTATTCTTCTTCTCCTCTCAAATATATACATATACAACATTCTGGTTTGAGATGTTCAATATCGGTCCCAAAGGACCTATACACATGAAAAATGTTGGTTGAAGAAAAGGCGCGTCAGCAACAAAAGTATACTTATGAATCATTTTTTGAGCTTGACCAAAGGTGTACTTTTTGTTTGAAACTTGATCTCGGATGCATTAGCAGTGTTTTTCTTGGTGTTGGTTTTCTTTTATCTCTCAAATCAGAGTTCGAGACCAGGTTTTTTGTTTACTTTTTCTGGAACATCCTCTGTGTTTTACTTTTTTGTCACAAAAAATGTTACAAATTTCGAGTTTTTTGTTTTTTTATCTCAAGATTTTTCGCCTACATAAGTATCTTAATAGTCCTTGAAAATCTTTAAATCCTCTCATTTAGGATCATGTAAAGTCCATGCTCTGATTTTCGAATAATTTTGGACATAGTCATCAATCCTAAATCGAAAAATTTTCCAAGTTTTATCGAAACAAAAACATCTTTGAAATTTTTTACACAAAAAAAAGTGAAAAATGAGACATCACAATGTGTTCATGATTTTCAAATTGAAAAATCGAAAATTCAAACTTTGCAGATGCTTTTTCGTTGAACTTTTAATTTTTGAACTAATATATAGTTATTTTTGTTGAGATATGCGAATTCAAATTCAAAATCGGCCCAATTTTGAAAATCAGATTAAAACGTTCGGCCAACTGGACCCAATTCTATAGAACTGCACATTCGGGACTGTTTCAAGAAATATGATTATCGTTTTTGACTTGACGTGATATTTTCCGATTCCACATAGCATCAAAATTTCAACTCTTTCAGACTAAATTCTTTTTGTCAATTTTTGGTTAATTGGTTGTCACAAAATAGAATTGATACATCAACTTTAAGCAGAATTACAACTTTTTTTGAAATTTCACATGATTTTCAAAAAAATCTTCAAATTTGGACTTCTATCATCCCAGAAGGAAATTTTGGAATTCAAAAAGTTTTTCCAAGAAAAACATTTTTTAAGTGCAAAAAAATTTAGAGTTTTTGTCAGGTTTTTTCAGGCTCTTTGAGCACAATTGTGCAAATGTTATGAAGATTTAAAATACAGTAAACAAACTATTGTATGTCTCAATTATACAAGACATCAAAAATTGGACCCTCTCTTAGACCTCCTCTCCCAATAAACACCTATTTTTGTCTATATTCCCTCTTCATATGTATGCTAAACATTTCCTGTCAGCCCAGTTTTTTGGTGAACAACTTTGTTTTCCGATTTTCTGATTTTTCTTAAGGTTTTGTTCAGGTTTTCAGCGTGAAAATTTGTTTTTCTTTTTCTTCATTTTTTTGCCTTTTTTGCTAACGACATATTCAAAAACCAAGAATGAGGATATTATTGTTCCACCCACTGAATTAATCATTGCATTTTTGTGTGATTTTTTTTCAACAAAAAAAACAGACACGCCCACCGACATAGGCCTGAAGGTAGATCAAAGAATTCATGCATCTGCTTTTTTTAGTACCCCCACATTTTTTCTCATGATACAAACCCATTTCAACCACCCCTGAAACCCCATAAAAGCGAAATGTTTCTTTTTTTTCTCTTTTTGTCATGTATGTAGAGCAAAAGGGCTTAGGCCATCTTCTTCTTTTATATAATTAGCAACATATTTCGTAAAACGACACCAAAAAAAGGGTCCGATTTCTGAATTAGTAGTAGTTGACACTTAGATGAGCATAATAACAGTGAGAGAAATATTGGAGAAGGAAAGACAAACTCATGAATATTTCATTTTCTTCCTGCATTTTGTTTATCATGTATTCATTGGAATATCACTTTTTGCTTAGCGTTCAGTTGGTTTTTTTTTTTTTTGCTTTTTTTGATTTTGTTAATTTTTGGTTCCAATCTGATTTGACGATAGTTCAACAATAGATGTTGTCCTATCATGCAATTTCGATGGTATTCTTTCACAAGAATAAAATATTCTAGTTTTGAATCGCACTCGAATCGGTTTATTATAAGGTCCGAAATAATGTCGTTTCAGTGTCGGAGTGTATCTGAATGCAGTTCAGCTATTTTTTAGAAGTCAGAGTACATCTAAGAACATCCCTAAACAAATTTGATGGTTCCGGAAGCGGATAAATGTCTGATAAAAATGCGACTTAATAATTTTGAACGTACCACACTTTTTTGTTTTCTCTGTCAAGTCTGTTCTTGTCCAATTTTAGGATCCAAATCAGAAAACTCAAAAAATATATTCAGGTTTGTTTTATATGATCTGGTCCGTTCCAAAAGCATATATTTTTTCCAATTCATTTTTCATTTTTATCGGTCTTATTCGGTTGATCTATTTATATCATTTATTAGATGGAAAATCAATTTTGAGCAACTGCCAAAAAACTATTTTTGAGTAGGATCACGTAATCTGACAAAAAAAAAACAATTTTGTAAAATCCTTAATGTTCGTTTTTTTTAGTCCATGGGCATCTATATCAAATCCGGCCTGAAGGTTTCATCTCCAAAAATAAATCAGGTCGCCCACCCAGAACTAATCACCACAGTCCCTTCCTCTCATAAAACCCGTCTCGCCACCACAAAAAATCCGTGTTTCCATGCGCCCCCCTAATTCTGCATTTTATTGTTAGTAAAACTAGTAGTGGACCAAACATTAATGACACACACTTTTTTCTGATTTTTTGAGTTCTTTATGAGGTTCTTGCTGTTTTACGAGTTATTGCCGTCATTTATATATATTTCATAATAATAACAGATAAACCTTGATATCAGAATAACATCACGTCATTGTATCCATCTACCCACCTACTTCATTTCTCTCTTTTTTTTTCGTTTCCCTGAAGATTCTGATGAACTTTTTGTTTTTGTCTAGAATTCCAACCGTCTTCTCACCGGCCGGAATAAAGTACATAATTATTTTGTTTTTTTCCCTTCTTTTCTTGTTCTGTCGTTTTTTTTTCTTCCAATCCTTTTCTTCATTTCAGCAACAGCAGCAGAAAAAAAACAGAAAAATGCATTCGGCGAGAATTCAGCAATTTGTTCGACGCCTTCAACGACCATCAATCTCCGCAGATCATGTGTACATTTCGAGCAAGTAAGTTGAACAAAATTAATGAAGATGAATATGATCTAATTTGAGCATGAGCCAGAGAATAATATCAATTATTACCCTATTGTGCTATACATAGTTTTCTGAATTATGTAGGGTTTTTTGAAAGTGAAATTTGTTTTTTGAAGTAGTGGAAATCAAAATAACAACCAAATCATATTTTTCAATATATTTTTGGTATTGTGTAGACGAAAAAATTAGAAAGCGGCCCAGAATTTTTTTTTGGATGGGCGACTACTAAAAAACCGTAATCCAATCGCTACAAGACTCAAGTCTAGCTCAATTCAGCTGTTTCCTTTAAAGACACGTCTGCCAAAGATGACACGTTGACAAACGTTTGTAAACGTGTCATCTTTTTTCTGTTTTTCTTTTTTATTTTTCAAAATGTACTGTCTTATTCTGGTTTTCTCGGCCATATTGGTTTCTCTTCCAATGGTCTAATTATTTCAACCTCACAATAGAATTGAGTTTTGGAAGGCACGTACGACAGAGATCGGCCACAAAGCCTTTACTGGTCTTTGGCTTCGTAATTCTTGATTTTTAACCTGATAACCGTTGATTTTTCTCAGAAACTTGACTGAAAAATAATGAGACAAGTGACTATGAACAGAAAAAAGTAAGTTTTCTTCAAATCAGGAGGGAAAAACAGATTAGTCTTAAAGGGAAGGGTAACAGGAACTAAAAAACTGATGCCTTTTCTTGTGAAGCTCCAACGGGGGAAAAACAGTCCCAGCAAATACATCTAAAAGCAGTCAAGGTTGTGTTCTCAAGCTCGGCGAGCTCGAATGTTTTAAAACAATCAAACCGAGCCGACCCATAGGCTCTATTCATGGAAATTCATCCGTCAACGTTGAAAAACTCCAAACAACCGACAGTTTACGGGTTTTGCCAAGTTATATTGCGACTTCTGAGTCGAATATCCTGAATTTTTCTAATGAAGATATATTTTTCAGCAAAGCCAGTTTCAGACTTTTCTATTTGAATTTGACATGGGTAATCAGTTTTGAACTACCTCTTCAGAAAACTCAGCAAACGTTTCAAAAAGATGTTTTAAAAATCACGTTCAAAATATTTTTCTTCAGTTTCCAATATGTTTTTTGTCGGTTTTCAAAAAGTCTTTTTGAAAATGAAATCTATATAATTTTGATTTTTGGTTTTTTTATTTTAAAAAATTTGAAATTTGAAAAATTGATTTTCGAACCCGATATAGATCAATTCTATGATGGCAATATCCAGAATACAAGATTAAAAATTCAATAACTCAGTTTACAGATACACCGGAAGGTTGTTTATTTGCGAGCAAGATGATGTTAACAAAATGATAGATGCATATCAGAAAATAGATGACAAGTATGCGATATTCGAACAGATGTTTCTCAGAATATTCCTTGTTAGTTACTTTCAATTTTCCTTTTCTACAAATATTTTTGTCTCAAGGGCCAAGAAGTGGAAATGGCGTTCAGTTTTGGGTTGGAAAACTTAGATGAACAACAGCTCAGAAATGAACAACGATTTCGAACACATGTGACAAAGTTTCAAAGATTTATTACTGGTATTATCGACATGTTATCGAAAGGTTCACAGAGTTTTGATCAGATTGTTGAGATTTTGCGGATTGTTGGAAGGCAGCATGGAAATGTCCGGACAATGAGTTTCACCGCAGAGAAATGGCTCATTTTTAAAAATGTGCTTTTGGAACTTCTTTGCAAGAATGTGAATGTAAGGAAGATTTTTAGTGTCCCCTTTATCTGAAATTGTTTTCTTTCCAGGAAAAAGTGGCTGCCGCCTGGAACAAGTTGATTAGTTTCATGATTTCTGAAGTTAAAGACAGCTATTTGGAGCATGTTCGCCATGCTCGGAGTTCTTCTTGTCCGCAGATTAATTCCTATCGATTTATATCTTCACGATCGAAAAGAATTAAATCGAGAAAACATTCAGAATCAGTGAACAAGTTGGGAAAGATAGATGATTGAATGGGATGAGCAATAATTGTCCTGATCCATGTATTGTATGTATATTTTGCTCAAAAATTGTGAAAATAAATATTTATCGTCTTTGATCAACAGTGATATTCATTCAATTTTTGTCTAGTATTCAAAGAACAAAATTAAGGATTCTACAACGGGTCAGAACAATAATCGGGCACAAAAATTTGATTTTTCGAAAAACTGAAGAGATCGTTCAAATGAGTAACCAACGGTTTCCGGGTTGGGCCACTTTCTAAAGTCTTAATGTTGCTCTGGTCTCACTACCTCAAAATACATGTGCCTTAATTCTGGAGATAAGAAACTTTCAAAAAAAAAACGTAAGATTTCCAAATCCCTTAAAGAAAACAAAACAACGTTTCATGTTTTTTGTGGATCAATAATAAATACGAAAGATGTTCAATCTTAATAGAAAAACTATACCAAACGCCAAATCACTTCTTTTTTTTTGATTAGGAGTCAGTTGATATGTAGAGGCGAACTTTGTGAGAAATGAATGAAAGGTTTCCCCATTTGTGAAATGAAATTTTGAAACTATTGGAAAAGTGTTACCTGGGTTTCTGACCTTGTAGATTTTAATTAGAGGCTATTTGACCATAAATGGCTCATAAAAACACGTATTATAAAGTGTAAAAAATATTCCTAAAAACATATTCTCCGAGCTTCTAAATTTTTTTTTCAAATTGTAGTTTTCAAATCTTCAAAGTTTGCACGAAGAACAAAAGAATGAAGACATTTTATCTCGATTGAAAGAACCATTCTGAATGCAAAACTAGTTTTTTTCTGTTTTTAATAAAACGGATATAGTTACTAGAGATTTTTGAAGAAGAAGAATGTTTCCAAGGAAAAACTTCGAATTAATATTAATTATCACAATATTTTCAGTTATAATTATTGTTTGGGAATATAGGATATTGTTCAAATTTTTTAAAGAAGTCTCATATCAAGAAAATGTAACAGCAAGGTGAACTACTTTTTGGAGCATTATTGAACACCGTATTGTTTTCAGATTAATGTCTAGTTTACAACAAAGATAAACCCTTCATAAATTTTCTACGGTATCGTTTTTATTTTTCCCCAACTTCTCCTAATACATTTTATCTTTTCTAGATCTTTACAACCTAAAATTGTAGAATTATCATTCACTATTCGACGGAAGGCTAAATTTGAAAATAACTTGAAAATATATACTAATGAAAACCACGTAAGAATTTCGTTTAAAAAACTGAAAATTAGGTCAATGAGTTGTTCAGATTGAGAGAAATCTTGATTTTTTGAAATACAACGATACAACGAAACCAACATGGTGGAATTAGAAAGGGTTATTCCAACCGATGAAAGTGCATTTGTTGTTTTATCATTTTGCTTTTATGAGAGATCCGGGAATGAGAGTGTTCAATATACTACCAACGATTTGACATATAAGGTAGACCAATACATGTACATATCACACAACCTGAGAGAAACAACATGAAGTGTGGTCGTCGCGAAAAATTGAAAACAAAACATATTTTTGATCCACTCGTTGACTACACTCTCTGTCTCCATCTACAGGGTGTTTCATAATTATTGTTGCACATTTTTCATTTTCCAACAAATCATTCAAATTTTGAGTGAATATGGTAGTTATTGACCTAAAACTAACTGAAAAATACAGATTTCATCAATCAGAAAATCACGTTAAAAATATTTTTCCCCAGTTTCAAATATTTTTTGTTGATTTTTGAAATGTCTCTAAAAAAATATATGAAAGTCAGTGCATATGTATATAACTTTTATTTTTTTAATTTTTTCTACACATTTTAGGAGTTTATTTACGATATTAGGAGTTAGTTGATATGTAAATAGATGTTCGAACTTTGTGAGAAAATCTATTTTTCAAGTCTTCAAAGATTGCACGAAAAACAAGATAAAACGATGAAGACATTTTATCTCGATTGAAAGAACCATTCTGAATGCAAAACTAGTTTTTTTCTGTTTTAATAAAACGGATATAATTACTAGAGATTTTTGAAGAAGAAGAATGTTTCCAAGGATAAACTTCGAATTAATATTAATTATCACAATATTTTCAGTTATAATTATTGTTTGGGAATATATGATATTGTTCAAATATTTTAAAGAAGTCTCATATCAAGAAAGTGTAATATCAAGGTAAACTTTTTTTGGAGCGTTATTTTTATATAATTTCACAGTGGTTCATGTCCGTATTAATCTTGGAACGATGTGAATCTATCAACTTATCAAAATCAGTCGACTTATGAGAAGTGGGCAGCGCGAAAACTGTTACAATTAAATGTAAGGCTGCATATAATTTTTTATTTCAACTTGAAACACTTATGCTAATTTTCCAGGAGCCTACACCTAATTTGGCCTTTCGATTAATTTCTGCATTTGTCTATAATGACTCAATATCTGTTTCTACTACACGAATAGGTGTTCAAAACGTTGGGTATAGCTCCAACTTGGATTCTGAAACGTTTATTATTGTTCAGATCAACAGTATACTGTCGATATTATAATTGTAATCGTGAGGAGATTCCAAATACAATTTTTAAGTCTCAAATATTTCCAATCGCAATGGTTAATTGTCCAAGAAGACCTCATGTCAAATATATGTCTTTGAGTTCAACCTTTTCTAATGATACTTTCACCAGAATTCCAATTCCAATAACTTTTCGAGCATTTTCAAAACCTCCCCATGAGTTGGGAGTTTGTGGAGGACAGTTGTATGGAAATGAGTCAAAGTGGATGGAAATTGTTAAACACATCGAGCATCACAGATTATTGGTTTGTTTTAATAACATGTTCAATTGCTTGAAAATTTATTTTTTTGTCAGGGTGCAACTCAATTTTACTTTACAATTTTTCATATTTCAAGTTATGACAATAAAGTGTTCACATATTATGATAGACTGGGTCTATCTGAGACAACAATTGTTAATTTGGGATATAATGCAATTTTTGCTTTTATGAGAGATCCGGGAATGAGAGTTTTCAATATACTTCCGACGATTGGACATATAAGGTAAGCATATATACTTGTCTATACAGGGTCAGTTTTTTTCTGAAATATCAGGACTATTTTTGAGAAAAAAAAACTTTCCGAAAGTTCAGAGAAAAAATTCGAAACAATTTGTCGAACCCATTTTTTCTCAATTTTTTTGCGGTACATAATCAGAGGTTCCGAAAGTTCCTAGAAAATAGTTCCGTACAAGGGTGACCCTGTATACATGAAAACGTATTTTGATATACTATTCAGACATTATCGAACAACAGTGAAAACCGCATTCTCCTCTGGTTGGATGAAAATATACGGTCCAACAAGAGTTGAACAACTAAATGAGAAGTATATCAAGAAGATGAAGAAAGAAACGATATCCATTATAAAAGAAATATACAAAGTGGAAACATTGAGATGTGAAGATGTTACTCCTGAAAAGATAGAGAGAATTCGGCTGAGTCACTCGTGTGTTTGGGATAATGGAACACGTATTAATTAGATGATTTAGGTAGTTTTTTTTTGACATAATGAAGTTCAAGCTTGTTTTTTTTTTCAAATATTTTACTTTGAAATCTATCCACCTTCAAGAAAGATGGTTATCTTGACTAGTTTTGATATTTGTGTTAGATTTGGTAGTTTTAAAATTTACTATGAGAATTTATATATTGATTTTATTGTATATTACTTTTTATTTTTCCAAAACTTACTATGGCTTGATATACAGTTCAAATAACTTGAAAGTTCTACAACATACTCATACATTCATCCACTCTGCATATTATTATAAAACATCAAAGTCGTGAGTTGAATTATTTGAAGAGAATATCTAGAAAAAAGAAATATAGCCTAGGAAAAAATGCGATAGCAATAGTGACTGCGATGAATAAACGAACAGTTGGAAAAATAACTGATATGACGATAAATATTGTTGCGACTGATGAGAATGGACAAACAATGACTACGAAAGCTACATTGACGAGGTAAGAAAGGTAGAGTATACTCTAAGAATGACCTGTTTTAGTGAAAATCTCCTGTCTGAACGTTGTGATTATTTGATGATCCTTGCAAAAACTAATACATTGGATAACATGTCAAAACTCGAGATTGAATCGAATGGAGTATTAACTAGTATCCCTTTCAAATATCCTGTTGAAACTGCTCCTGAAAAAGTGATTTTCTGTGTTTCTCCGCAGTTTGCAGCTGAGCAATGGCAAGTATTCCTAACTCAAATACATATTGCAAAACGGTATGGAGCACATTTGCATATTTATGTTATTAGTATGATTGCATCGTATTTCGAATTATTGGTGGCATATGAGAAAATGGTAATTGACAAAAAATATTCTTGAGACCCATTTTTGAAACAATAAGACTGATTTCAACTCAACATCAAATATATTTCATTCACTCTCATTTTTTTGCAGGGATATATTTCTATCGAGCCATGGTTAACCATTAAGTTTGCTAATCTCAACGAGCCTGTCTTGGAGCCAAATAGCAATGTTGAACTCCGCGCACAAACTGCTGCACATACAGATTGTTTATTGATGTATAAAGAATCCGCAAGCTTTGTAGGAAGTATTGACCTAGATGATATATTGATTCCTATCAACTCCAACTCATATTATGAAGAGTTTGAGAAAGAACATATGAACAACTGGTTGATAAGTGCAGTGAACTATGAGAAGCAAGATTATGAAACTATCAAAAATCCAAACCTTGATGAGTTTTCGATTTTTGATATAATAAAATATGCGAAGCCTCTGAATACAACTGACACCGGAAAATCATTTGTTCGACCAACTCGGTATAACTCAACATGGGCACATTGGAGTCGAAATGCTGATTTGATACCACAATATTATACGCCGGAACAGTTTTTGCCGGTATTCAGAAAAATAAAATTCAAAGAAAGTGGAATGTTTCATATCAAATCAATGAAGTTTGGAACGAAAAGAGAACGTGAAGAGCAATCTGAAAAATCGATAAATTCACTTATAAATCTAGATCATTTGAACGAGATTGAAGAAGATTTAAAGAGGTAGGAAACCTATTTCCGATAATTCCAAGATGTTGTTTTTCAGGCACTTGAATTTGTCACAAATAAAAAAACTGATAAATATATTGCCAAGAGATGACTTTTACATGACAATCATTTTCAATTGTTATAATCAATCATTTTATCATATGCGAGACACTGGTAACTTTAACCCGGACTTTACATGTGTCAATGCATTTTATTGCGAACTACCGCAACGAGATGAGTATCCATGTGTTCATTCGGATGCTAATTATCAATCAGGACCGAGGATGGTGCCTATTACATATCATTTTGCAACGGAGATTGGTTTCAGTAGAACTATAGGTTGCTATCAATAAAATGTGATTTTTTCCAATCGTAGATCATAAATAAGAAATATGAAAGAATTGTAATGAAATGGTTCCAGAAAATTATCAAATCAAGCTCTCGATCCTGTTCTAATCTGTCATTTTTTAGGAAAAAGAGTATTGGTAAAAATTTTGAACTCACTTAAATAAAAAATGCAACTTTTTTCTCTGACATGTCAATAAAAAGAAAAACGATTTTTTTAATGACTATTTTTTAGATGAAACGTGGATGATAGGATAGGTATTCCACAAACTTGTAGAATAAATTGTTGTTTTTGTATAAACGTACGAGTGAGCAACGTTTCAAAATGAACGTGCTCATAGTAGTCCGTTTGCAATTTTTTTTAGCAGGCTTAGTCTCACAAAGACGGTTCGTTAGCGTCTAAGTTCAAAATATCCCACATTTTCAATGAAATCCTCTTTATTTTTTGTTTTCTATGATATATTTTGTACTAACGTGTTCATAGTTCTACAGTGCGTTTCAGAACGATGGGTTCACCCTTGAGATTGATGAAATCGGCTGAACCGCAAGATTTTGAAGTAAGCCATGTTGAAATTTGGAAAGAAGGCACCAAATTACGTATGTAAACTTGTTTTTTACTGAAAACTATCAGAAAATGAAAAAAAAAAACAAATGACTGTTTACCAAAAATTGCGAGTTTTCAGCGTTTCAGAACGATAGGTTCACTCTGTCGAAAAGACTCTGAACCAAAATCTAAGCTATCTCTTATGACTCATATTACTTCTGGTGTCAAAAAGAACACATTTGACTCAATTCGGCATATATTTGATTACATTGGAAAAAATATATTAGTCGAAATGAGCCTCATACTTCAACAATGTTATTTTAGTCTTTTTTCTTGTTAGAACGGCCACTTTTGAGGCGAAAAAAGCCTTCAACATGACGGGTTAACGTTGTTACATGTTTTTCTCTATCCCGCCAAACTTTCCCGACTAGGGTTTACTTGATTTTTTTTCGCCAGTCGCTGGACTCGTGCACCAACATGACTTTCAAAAGGTTCATTTACGAAACATGAGTTGGTCTCCTCAGAGTTCATAATAAAGTATGTGAAACATGTATTCACTCTCAATTCACTTTTTTGAACATTAATAATAAAAAAAATGGCTTTTACACTAGGTTAATGAAGTTTGAAACCGCGGACTTCGGTTTAATGAATGAAATTTTTTTTGAGTGACATGTTAAGTCTTATGACGCAGTTTTGACAATCCGTCTATTGATATATGCAACTGACAAAATTGAAACAGTCGTAAGATTATTAAAAAAAACATGTAACAACTTTATTCCGTCATTTTAAAGGCTTTTTCAGCTTTATAAGTGGTCGTTCTCACAAGAAATAATAGAAATTCAAGCCACTGATCAAGTTAAAAACCCAAAAAAAAACTATTTGGTAAGAAAAAATAGTAGTTTTAGTTTTAATTTATCATATTACGTCTGCAGATGTTTTTTTTTATTGAGTTCAAAATAACATTGTTGAAGTATGGGGCTCATTTCGAGTAATATATTTTTCCAATCTAATCAAATATATGCCGAATCGCGTCAAATGTGTACTTTTTAATTAAGTACTATCAGTCATAATAGACCGCTTAGATTTTTGTTCAGAGTCTTTTCGACAGGATGAATCTATCGTTCTGAAACGCTGAAAACTCGCAATTTTTGACAAACAGTCATTTGTTTTTTTCATTTTCTGGTGTTTTTTCGTAAAAAAAGTTTACATACGTAATTTTGTGCCTTCTTTCCAAATTTCAACATGGCTTGCTTCAAAAATTTGCGGTTCAGCCGATTTCATCAATTTCAAGGGTGAACCTATCATTCTGAAACGCACTGTATATGTCGTTTTCTTCTATTCTCTTTCTTTGTATATAATCAAAAAATTCTTCCATTATCGTTAAATTTTTTTTCAGACAGTTCGTCACTTTGGAGAATTTCCTTCTTCTTCTATTATAGTTCTCAAAATCATTCAAAAGGTTCAAAATCCCACAAAGTTATTGCAAAAAATCAATCAACAAGGAAAAATAAGATCTCACTGATTAGCTTCCTCAGAATTGTTTACGTGATTTGAAAAAGCAAGTTCTCGTCTGATTTATTCTTTTCGAGAAAAAGTTTGTCTACACTCTCATTAACGTCATTTCCAAAGGTTTGTCTCTGAAGTTTGTTTTGTCAGAAAACCTAATGCAACAATCCGATTATCTATTTATTCTCATTGTCTCAGCTCTTGCACTCGTCGGACTATTTCTCAACCTCCTATTACTTTTTCTGATAATTTTCAAAAGTCCCGATAGTCTAACACCTTATCGAGTATTTCTGGCCGACACAACTATCACCTTGTTGATTGCTTCTTTTTTATGAGATCACATTGTGGTTTTCGAAAACTTTGTCTCCACCTTTTTCTCTCATTTTTCATTATATGTATATTAGTTTCATAATCTTTGTGTGTTTTTTTTTTCAAATTTGATTAGCCCCGTTGTTTTGCCTCATTATTTAATTGATTTTTGCAGGTGATTGAAACTACATACAAACTTCCTATAAGAAGTTTGATAATAATTTTTGAAACCAGATAATTGAATTTCAATCTTCTCAACTGCTCATAAGGGCAGGTGCAATTGAATATGAAAACATTTCCTCGTTTCTCCGCCTCTCTCTGCAAAAGTATTTTACGATTTACAATTCTAACATGTTCTGGGAGGTTGTTCTTTTTTTTCAATTCTTCATCATTATCTTGGGCTTGTTCATTCAATGTTTATTTTTTCGATTAGTAGTTCTCACTAATATTCTAGATTGTTATACTCGTATTATCTTTGCTATACTTTCCACATCTCAAATGTCGCTTCTAATTTCTTATATGGCATATTTAACACATTGTTTGGCTATGGGGTATCTTTATGAAGTAACGGAGTGTGAGGGAATAAATTGGAACTATTTTATTCTATTTATACATCGATATGGTGAATTTGGTGTAGCCTGGTCAATTCCAACGATTGTATTTGGTGAGTTTTTTTTCTGCTTCAATTGCGCAGGGAGCAAGAATCAGAAAACAGTCAAGCAGAAAGACATATTGAGAAACAGTTTTTTTTTAGCTTTACTCAATTTTCTTTACGTTAAAGTTCTGATACTTTTTTGTACTATAGTTGTCATTATCGATAGTGCATACTTTTGGAATTAATGAAACATAGCAGGCAGCACAACCTGGCAAATGTCAGCTACTTGACTGATTGATCTTTTTGATATGTTCCTGTGAAATATCAAAAGATCATATTTTGTTATTCTTTCAGTCAATATCCTGTATGAACCGCTGAAAATATTGTTATGATTTCATATTTTTTGCTTTCTAATAATAACATTAAGCGTATGCTGTTGTTTTGAACTGATATCCCCAGAGTCTCACACTATTTGTGTCTACAATAATATCTATAATTAACCTAATTTCAGACAAGTTTTTATCAGTATGTGCAATCAATTTCCACACCTCTAAAACATACAAATATCTCTTCACATGTATCTTGATTTTTGAATTCCTCACTTTCTCCATCTATACATACGCTGTCATGGTTATTCAAAGCTTCCTCCTTCTCCAAATCTTCATGTTAATTGGGTTCCTGGTTATCCTAATATCGTTGTTTGTGAGTTCAGCAGGTGGTTTCTTGGAGAACCAGCTCAGCAGGTGTTATTTGTTCCTGATCAATAATTGTTTTAGTTTTTCGTATATTTAACCTGCATTTCCTCACGTGTTTATTATGCGACACAGGGGAAGTTATCTTTGAACAAACGATTCAAACTTGCACAATCCTATGATCTCTGTAAGAGTATAATAATTCCAATGGTTACAAGTCTGATAGTCAGAATATCACTATTTTTGAGTTTTATCTGGCTGAGTCTACATAGGGACCTAACATATCAGTTCTTCTCATTCTGGAACATGGTTTTGAACCTAGATAACTTGATATTTCCAGTTCTATTTTTATGTTCCAATCGAACATTCAGAAAAAAGGTAATCAAAAAAACCTAAATTAAAAATAATAGACTTTTTCCAGATTCTGACAATGTTTCTACATCGTACAAGAGTAGTAGAAATTAGAACATTGGCTGGAAGAGAGATCAAACATACAGAAACACATCTTGACCATTTTGCCACGTTACGACAGAGCTGGAATTGAATCAGAAGCCTGAAAAAAACTGATGATTGAGGTGTTCTTTCGACACTACTTAATTGTGTAAAATAGATAGTTGGTAACATATAATCAAATAAAGGTCTCAACTCACAAAAAGCAGACATTCATTTTCACACCTGCAATGCTTTGGGAGATTATTAGTTGTCTTCAATATTTGGTTATATTTCTCGGGTTATTCATACAATGCACACTTTTCCGATATGCAGTTTGTACTAATTATCTAGATGGATACTGTAGAATTCTTCTTGGTATACTATGCACTTCTCAAATGTCAATTCTTATTTCTTACATGATTATTATTACAAGGTGTTGGGTTATGGGATATTCTCATGAAGTCGAAGAATGCGATGGGAATACGTGGGATTTTTATCCAGTAATGTTTATACATCACTATGGGGAGTTTGGCGTAACCTGGTCTATTCTAACCATAGTTTTTGGTAGGTTCTATGAACAAAATTTAAAAAAAACGGAATTCATTGTGGTCCAAGGTGTTGTTTTCTTAGACTAATTGTGAGCTTAGAACAAACTCTGCTCTGTTTTTTGAATTTTGAAATTTCTAGGAGAAAAAAAGGATGTTCTTCGCAAAACATCAGAACCAAAAAATTGTATTCGAATATTGTTAATGTAGACAAGAAAACACCACAAACGACGCACAAATGCACAAAATTCGTATAAACGAGAATTCGAACATTTTTTTCTGAACGAAAGACCCCCAAACAAAGTTTCTGACCTTAGAAATGCATCATAGCAGTTTAACTCAGCTCATAAGGAATTTCTAATTTACTTGGTCCAACTTCCTTTTCTGCTGTTCTGCCAAAGACCTTCCATATATATATTTTTTGAGTTGAGTTGAAGCAGGAACAACACCCTGAAGCCAACAATGAAAAAATTTTCGATTTTTCAAACTATTTCGAAAAGCATTCTTTTTTTTCCAGATCGATTCCTTTCAATAGTCACTACTAGCTTTCATACTTCTAAAGCATACCGAATCATATTCACTCTCCTTCTCATTTTCCAACTTGCCAATTTCATATTTTACACATACTTAATTATGGTTGTTCAAAACCTTCTGACGTTCATTGTTTCTATGCTCACTGCTTCGTTTATCATCGTTATGTCTTTGATTGTGAGTTTCAATTTTTATTTTTGATCTTACTGTTTTTTTTTTCAGTTTTTTACCTACTTGACATGTATTTCATCCCGCGTTTATTACGCATCACAAGGCAAATTATCTCTGAACAAAAGGTTCAAACTGGCTCAATCATATGAGCTCAGTAGAAGTTTCATTAAACCAATCATCACGAGTATAATTATTAAAATAATATTGTTTGGAAGTTTCAGTTTGATGTTATTTGTACCCGCCGAATATTATTTTCCATTTTTCTCATATTGGAACATGGTGTTGAACATTGATACTTTGTTATTTCCAGCATTGTTTTTATTTTCGAACAAGGTATTTCGAAAAAAGGTGAGTGTATATTATGTTATTGAGATAGTTAGATTCATGAATTTTCAGCTAACAGTAATGTTGTTCAGTAAAAACAAAGTGCAAACAGTAAGAACATTAGCTGGGCGAGAAATTCGACACAATGAGACACAACATAGTCATTTTGCCACTTTGCAACAAACTTGGAAGTAAATATATGAATTCCACTATGCCTTTTGTTTTCTGAATAAAATTATTATTGTTTTAAAAGTGTTAAAAAATAACTATGACTCTGAAATTGGAAATAGTACATAGTTCTTAGTTTTTCCTTTTTTTGGAAATGGAAGTCAAAGAAGAAACCTTGACTTAGGCTTAAATTATAATTTTTTCCGACTGACTTCATGCAACATATTCAAAAAAAGGGTCCGTTTTTGCTAATCTTTTTCACAACTACTCCAATTAGTTTTCTTGGTCCGTGTGTAACATCTGAGCCATTTGGAATCTGGATAACGGTAGTAATACATCTTTGAAGTACTATTTAAAAAACTGTCCAGTGTACAGCTTTTTTTACAAGTTATTTTTAATACATTGTTTTTGAATGACACAACTCATTCTTCTTCTCAATTTCATAACTATTATCATACCAGTTGCTCAAATATTTCATAAATTCATAAACCAAAAAAAAAACAATAAATTATGCAAAATAAATATTACTCAATCCGCTTCGTAACTTTTGCCATAAATTGCAGTGGTAGAACAACGCTTTGTTTTGTCTTGTCTAGACTAGGAAAAGTTGAAGCTGAGATCTGAAAATTCAACGTTCTTTGAGTTTCCACAAAAATATAGGTTACTTTGTATCGATTAAAAATATTTCCCAAAAATAAAAACAATTCCATTCTCGCCAATCCTTCTCCTAAACATTGCCGTTTTCCAATTGAGAAAGGAATAACTTCATCGATTTTCTTAAACTTCCCAGTTTTTTCATCGATATATCTTGATGGTTTGAATTTCTCTGGTTCGGGGAAGACCTTCTCATCCAACATAACTGTGCTGATTTGGGCAATTACTCCAGTTCCTGCTTTTATTTGATACCCATTGATTACTGTATCACGAGTTGTTTCGTGAAATAGATTTAACGGCAGCGAGTTCACGCATCATTGGGTTTCATTGATAAACGCATTCATATAGGGTAAATCGTTTTTATCAGCGGTAGTGATCAGTCGATCACAGCCTATAACTCGTTCTAACTCTAGATGAATCTCCTTTTGAACGTTTTTATCATGAAAAAAGAAAGCAATCCCCCAGGACCCACATTTCGAAACACATGGCTCGTAATTGATTCAAGTCAAAGGATTCAAAGTCGCCTGCAGCTTCCCTACGTTTTTGTTCTTTTAGGTAACCTTCAACATAATCGCCAACATCATCATCATCGAAATTAATATTTTTAACATGATTCGTGATTTGTCTATCAAAGAAATTGTTCAATTCATCTTTTTTCAAACCCATGACTTCTTTCGTAGATTTTCCAGGCATTATTTTTGAAAGAGCTGGAACTAGGATTTGTATGAAATAACGAAATTGACCAAGAGTTTCACGCAGTGAATCAATAATATTTTTAAGTTCTTGAAAGTCATCGCAACTGGTTCCATCGAATCGATAACCAAATAATGTTTGATTAATAACATTTCCAACTGCACGATCAATAATTGTAGGGAGATCTACTGAATCGGAAGCATTGTCAAGGTTCTTAAAAAGTTCCTCAACTTCGATAAGAATCTTCATTTGCATCAAATCTTTGCCAAATCCTAGATCTCGAAGGGTAGAAAGAGCAAAACGTCAATGAGTTCTCCAAGTTTCACCATTAGTATCAATCACACCATAATCGCCACCTGTAAAAAACAACGAGCTCTTGGATTTCTAGAAAAAAATATTTCTGTTTTTACCTCGTATTTCTCGGACAAAATCAATCATATATTTGTTTACAAAAGTATCACCATCCTTAACAAAAGTGTTCTTCATCAATTCATAATCCGAAATCAAAATGAACTTCTTCGGACCCATCCAAAACGTGGTCAGTGGCCCATATTGCTTCTTCCATCTTAGAAATGCACCATATCCCGGTGATGGGAATCGGAGTGATAGGGAATTACCAAAAAATGGTAGAGGAATAGCACCGGGTGGTGAAGATTTTTGAAGTTTAAGATAAAGAATATAGGTTAACACCAAGAAAAATGAAATGATAAGGAACATTTCAAAAAGCCAGTGAAAACATTGTGACAGGTTATTTTTATAGTGCTATTAGTTGTGGTTTGTGACAGACCTCAACTATTTGTTTACTTGTTTTTGTGAGTGATTAAAAAAAAAGATGTGAACAAGCTAAACGTATTTTTCACATTTTTAAAATGTTTTCTAACGTTTGTTTTTCCACACTTTAAGAATACGAACTGTTCACTTTTTTCGGAATCAACACATCACTTTTTCTAATAAAAACTTTCAACTGATTACTTTTTGCTGAATAAACGTTTGTTGAGGCCGAGTAACTTTTGACTAAAGAAAAACCGGAAGTTGTTTTTTGATAAACTAAAATTAAGTTTTTGTCTGTCAGTATGTAATGTATTTTATCGAAAAAATGTACAGAAAAATATTTTCTTCTTGGTATACTATGCACTTCTCAAATGTCAATTCTTATTTCTTACATGATTATTATTACAAGGTGTTGGATTATGGGATATTCTCATGAAGTCGAAGAATGCGATGGGAATAAGTGGGATTTTTATCCATTTGTGGTTATACATTTATATTGAGAACTTGGTTTGACCTGGTCTATTTTGACCATTGTTTTAGGTGAGAGGGTAGATAAACTTGATAGTTGAAATTATTCTGCAAGTGAACTCTAACAGACAAATTTCAGAACGGTTTCTTTCGATAGTCACTATTAATTTTCATATTTCGAAAACATATAAAGTTATATCCAATTTCTTGCTAATTTTTGAAACTGCGAGTTTCTTATTATTTTTGTACCTAATGATAGTCATGAAAAATCGGCTCATATACATTATTCTGATGACCATATCATGTTAAGTTACCTTGATTCTTATTTGTGAGATCTGAGTATTTAATTTTATCTAACTTGTGTTTTGGTTCCAGTTCTTTCTCTACTTGACAAGTAATTTTTCTCGTGTTTATTACGCCACACAAGGCAAATCATCGTTGAACAAAAGGTTCAAACTGGCTCAATCATATGAGCTCAGTAGAAGTTTCATTAAACCAATCATCATAGTTATGTTTTTCATACCTGCCGAATATAAGTTTTTTTATTCTCATTTTGGAACTTGCTCTCCAATTTCGATTCTTTGTTGTTTCCAACCCTGTTCTTAGTTTCGAACAAGGCATTTCGGAAGAAAGTAAGACAGGGAGAAAAACAACAGGATAAAATTATATTTTCCAGTCAGCAGCCATGTTCATCAATAAAAACAAAGTGATAGCATTTCGAACATTGGCTGAGCGAGAATTTCAACATACACAGACACAACACCGTCATTTTGACACACTGCAACAGACTTGAAGCTTCGTTATTATTTTATGCAATTGTTTTCATTTTCAAAAAAAAAATCTTTCAGTGTGCATGTGTGTTTCTTTTGGGCAATTTTTCACATAAGTTCTTATCTTTTAAAAAAAACTAGAGTGCAAGTTTTAACTCCGAAGTTATATCCGGAAATTTCAATTTCCCTTTTCAAAATACACATTGTGACACAAAAAGAAATCACTAATGTTAGACAAAAAATCACTGAAAATGTGATAAAAGTACACCAAATAACATACGACTTTCATGACCCATGAACCAGGCCCCGGTTTGGTTTCCTAAATTTCAAAGTTTGTCATAACTTTATAAGAAAAAAATAGTTAGATGATTCTTTTACACGTGAGCCCTTTTCTGTATATCAAGTTATTGTCATTGAGCATTGTTGATCAAATAGTCGTCACCAATTTCATTCCTGATTTGTTTTTTGTGATGAAATCATTTTCAAATCAAGTTTTCTTACCTGAAAACTTCATTAAACACATGAGCACAGTTCGTCAACAATTTATATTTCCTTAAACCTGAAAAATAATTTAATAGTCTATTTTTATTCCTGTTTGAGTTATTATTGAAACTCAGATGAATTGAACGTTGAAGTACTAATCCAGGAATGATTTCGAATGAAATAAAACATGGAAAAGTTCTAAATCAAACTTCCTAAATGACATGAGGCATAAAACCAGCAGTCCAGACAGCTGAATTTTCACAACTTCTCTTTTCATTTTTCTATTTTCACTCAACTCAAACCAAAAAATGAGTGACTTAAGTCTACTATTATTCCATATCACCCTAACAATAGGAGCCTTTCTAATCTCAATCTTTGCTCCAAATTGTGTTCTCTCAATACATCGCGCATTCCTCATATCACAGCAGGGTCTATTCCTTATTTATATTCTCGCATTTCTGAATCCAACAACAATTCAGACATTGACCCTTTCTGAATTTGTTATAAATACATTTACATTTGAAATGTTTTCAACCGGAATGATTAATCTCATTTATTGTGCTCTCATTTATCAATCATCGGCTTTTCCTCTTTTTGCATTTGCCAGTTTTCTAATCCTTGGTTTCGTATTTTTTATCGCTATTAATATTTGTGAATGGACCATTCTCGTAAGTCACAAAAAAAAGAACGTCTGAGTAGATGTCGATTTTGAAAAGACCTGGGGCAGTCCGTGGGGGCCACACTTGAGATTTGTGCCTTTTTTGGACTTGATAATGAAACAGGCCAAAGCGGCGTCTCCCGAAAAAAAAACCCCGCATAATTAGGCCACATAGGTCATCTAAACCGTCCAAACGACATCCCCCTAATGACTACCCATTTTTCAGGAAGTCGTTGGTCAAAATGTCTGCAAATTCTATTCATACCAAGTTATTCATGGTGAGCTTCTTGAGCTCTTCCTCCTGAGCCATTAAAATTTATTACACTCCTTCCGGCGGCTAATTAGCAAAAGTTCATTTTTTCAGGAATTTTAATAGTGTCTGCAACTGTTATTTATAGTTATTCAATGTGGAAATATGAAAAATATGCGGTTTCAAATTTTATATATTGGGTGATATTTACAGTGATTCTGATTTCAACTGGGTTTTGGCAATGTATAACATATAATTTTTCAGCTGCTTTTATATGTTGGTGGCTTCCAAGTGCTCAAAATGATTGTGGTATATTTGATGATGAATAATTCTGCGTACGACTTGAGATGTGTTTTGAATATTCTTCCAATGCTGAACTTTATGATTATAATTCTGATTAATTGTCAACATCCAAAAGAGAGAAAGGAAATGCATATTTTAGCAAGTGAGTGTGGATAAAAACAGGAAGACATGTCATTTTTTTCACCAAAATCATACTTTGAAAGGAGGGAATTGAGTTTTTTCTAGGAAAACTGACATCTGGTAATCCAGTCGGCCCGATTCCTCATATATTAGTTGAAGAACCTGGCTATATTAGGAGTCATATTGCACTGAATCTAATGCGTAACCCATTGAACTCATACAACAAGCTTCAACGTCAAAATATGACAACATTGCAGGAAATTCCAGAGAATGGAGAGAAAACAGAGTAAGTTTACAGTTTCTGTAAAAAAAACTTGTCCTAGCGGGGGTTCGAACCCGTGACCCTCTAGTTACAAGGCGGATGCGTTGCCTGTTGCGCCGTCAAGGGTGAGGAGGTTATTAGCGGCTTCTGAAAAACGAGAGATGTAACCTTATGGTTCTCGACCCGCTGATTGCGACCCTGCTAACTTCGATGGAAAAGTTCCAGGTTGAACACAAAAAAATGAGTTTGACCTATTTTCTGCCTTTAAACCCTGTTAAAAGCTTTAAAATTGTATGATTTTTCAAATCTAAGAAGGCTACATTTTTCATGTCTCAGTGCTGCACCTTGAAATTCAATTTCTGGATTCAGATATTTTGAGGAACGTGTTCATGGTCTTTCTACATAAAAAATTCCAATTTTTCAACTAAAAATCAGTATTTTATAGGGAAAATTTGTTGGAAATCTCCTTTCATACCTTTCATTCTTGCAGAAGTCCAAACAACAGCAAAATAGAAAACAATTCCGGGTTGCTTGGAATACCTCAAGACACAATATCCAGTTCAGAAGCTCGACCGCCGTCAGCTGCCTCTGGTTCTCCCAGACTCCGCAGAACTGTTGAAATAATCCGAAAAGCATCTCTTTTCAGTATCACATTTCGGAGAATCAAATTAGAACGACAGGATTCGGTGGATAATTGTGGATGTCGACCATCTTCTCCTTCTTCTGAACTTCAAGTTGAAGAGGAAGTGATGAATTATCTTGATTCTTCAAACAACCTCAAAGTTGAGATACCTATAGAACTGTCACCGGGAGATCTTCTGACGCAATTTTCGTCGAATACCCCAACATTGAGAATCTCTGAAGCACCACTGAAACAGCGAAAGGCTTCGGAGCATATATCGCGAGCACTTTTGATGATCATTGAAAAAACATAACTAGATGTGTATGTACATATGTAGTTTTTAAGAAATATTTCTGTTTATGAGAAAATAAATAAGTCATTGCTATTGGGTATATATATTGTTTTGTGAAAATTAAATTTTCGCAAAGAATAACAAATGTCTGAAAATAGATTTATTCACGTCGGTTGAAAAGAAAATGAAATAAAAGGTAGTGGCTGAATGTTCGATGATCAAAAAAAAAAAAAAATATTTTACCCTGATTTCTAATAGATAATGCTGGGAATGTCTATACGTGAAACCATATGATCACAATTGTTTTCATGAGTCAGGGAATTCCCAAAACAGCCTTGAGCATTACGTCTTTGCAAATATTTCTAGTGGTTTGGGAGATAAAAATGCATGATTAATGTGTGTTAATTTATGTTAATTTGTCATCTTTGATATAGTATCTGTTTTTAGTTACATTGCACTTTTGATATAGGACTGGGCTACCCAAAGGAATTCGAATATTGAAAAAATAATAATTATGCCGCCCTTTCAGAGAACCTTTTTTACAAGAAAAATGGATGGCATAGATTACATTACACTGCTGGCACCTCTGTAATGATACTGATTGTACAATTCTTAACTCCTGAACAGTTCTGAACTAAATTATGTCGAATGTACTGAACTACGTTCTATGTATTTTATCTATCCTGGACTGGTCATTAAAAGATGATTTCTAGATCATATAATGATCCTATGAAATTTGGATCAAATAATGGTCCTATGAGACTCAAAATATGTGATGAATATTTGTACAATATTTATTGGTAACCTATGAAAACGACTAGCTCATCGGACCAACTTGGCTTTCAAGCTTGACCAGAAAATGATAAAACTCTGGTTAAAGAAAATTTCACAGGACCAGCGAGACCCATCCCAATTTTAAATTATGAATTTTTTTTTAATCGGGTACATATTTCTTGGAAAATCCATGAATTTTCAATGTGTGAAACACCTTTTTTCATTCGCGGAGAAAACATAGGGATACGTAGAGAGTTTCCAGATTTCTTTCTCAAAAACTAAAATTCCGCGTAAAAAATCCTTCGAGGATCCCACCTAAAAATGTGCTCTTCCATTTAAAAGCAATTTGCCGAGTCCCTTTACCCCACCTTTAAAGGAACATGCCAAGCTAATTTTGAAATCAATAAAAATCGATAGATCTTATTGGAAATCAAAGCTTCTACTTCCAAGTAAAACATCTCAAAATGTGAAATCACAATAATGAGTTTCAGACTTTTGAATTTCAATTCCAGTTTCATAAATATCTACTAATGTTCTGAAAATGTGAAATTTTCAAAAATTGTTCACCTGAAATTCCTCTCGACCTCTAAAAAGTATAATTGTTATAATTGGAAAGAATTCACAAGAAAAAAATTCAAATCTCCAAAACGTTTAATTCAATCGACTGAAACTAGGCTCTGAAAATGCAGTTCATGTTTTGTCTAAATTTACTAAAACTAAAATGATACTCCGTTGAGATCTACTATATAAACTACAAAGTTGTTGTCATCGTCTTCAAGACGGAGCTTATCCAAGCATAAAAACTAGAAAAAAAAAGTGAGAAGTTTTTAATTCCCTCTGAACATCAAACCTACTACGCCACTCATTTTCGCATGATTGCTTCATTCGAATAAGAAATATGGAAAAACAAAACATCATAAAAGGTTTTTCCACAAGTCAAAGAACATAGCTCGCCATTTTTAGATCCACCTTCTGCAAAAAACAATCTACTTTTCTTTATCTCTAAATCCGATTTCAATTCACCAAAAAATATCAGTTTTTATTCATCTCTTTGGCATTTATTGTTATCACCTCCAAAATGATATCGGTAATCCTCAAATAATCCAGTTAGTATTCATGAACTTATCAAACCTAACATCATTTATTCCCCATCCACCCACATCCTAATCTTAGCTCTTCTTCTCCCTGGCCTGGGCAGGCAAAAAGGAAGGGGCGGAGTTTGAGGGTGATTGGGCGGGGCCTATTATGTATAAGTATGGAGCCTTGTTTTTTGCTTCTTATTTTTCTGGTTCGTCGAATCACATACACACTTAATCTATTCGACTCTCTAGACAATGCGCTTCATTCTTGTATTGGTAAGTGTTTTGATTTTCGGGTTTAAGAAACAGTATACTGTATTTTTGAAAGCTCATATCTCACTGCTCTCGGACCACTTCAAAAGCCATAAGGATCACAGTTCAATACCTTTGAAAAAGCCACACATAATAAAAAAATACGGAATTTTTCTCGAACAAAACTATGTTTCCTTTTTTGAACTTTAACCTAATTTACCAAAAAAAAACGACAACTAATTACTCTTTTTTGAAAAAAAAATTGTATTATGAGCTCCCCAGAGAGCTCAGCTGACCCTCTTCCATATTCTCTGAACTAGCTTATCATTGATACGATTATAATTATCTATATATGTTTTGGCGAAGATTAAGAAAGCTAAAGCAAAATACTTCCTTGTCAAAGTTGGTCGATTTATAGTCAACTGTTATTTTCAATTTGTCGGAATGAATCTAATTACTACAAATATACATGTTATGTCTGGAACAAAACAAAAAGTCATAATGTTATACTAGAAGTAATTTATTTGTTGGTTATACAAAATAGAGTAGCGTTAGATACATTCTACTGGGAACCCTGAAAGGTACATTTGTTCCGGATTTTTTCGATGCTCCTAAACACAAATTATTATTTCTGAATAGGGCAGCGATTGTTGAAAAAATCATTTTATCGGTTTTTAGAATAAATCGGATAGAATCTGAATGAGGGAGTTTTTATGAGTAGTGGTCAGATTCAGGAGATACAATTTTTGACCTAATGAGAATCGGATTCGATCCAATTTAGGAACCTTGTACCATACAGATCAGAACATTTGAGTTATATATGGGTTAGTGGCCCCCGCATCTTGCCGAGCCGCCGTATTCCAAGTAAGATAAAAGTCAACGTTGCTCAACTTCGAGATCGGACTGAATAACCGGCCTACGAATTTTTGATACTAAGAAGAAGAAGATAGAAACCACCAGTTCTCCACTCCCACTCAACTTTTCTCATAAAAAATTTAAGCAAAAAATTTAAAGAAGAATACCATTAAATAGTAAAGTAAAAGCGCCCTATTGCACAATTTCCGAAATGAAAAAATATGTTGATCTTTCTCGTACCCTTCAACTCTCCCTCTCCCCTCCATTTTCAATATTTCCAAGCAATGTCCATTTTTTTTATGTCAAGTACCCCTCTTGTTATTTTTTTTCTACCTATTCTCAAAATTCAAAAGAATTTTTGAAACGATACAGATTCCAAAAATCATTAAAAACGAATGCTATTAAATCTATACAACGAGGGAAAAGAAAATGTTGATCTAATTTTCTGTTCTGAAAAAAAAACTACAATTGTTTTGCATTCTTGATCTGAATACAAAGTGACATACGACCGACTCAACTATTCTTTGTTGAAAAAAATCTTGGTCTGGGAATAAAATTCGAATTTCATTGAAATGACATCATACCTGAGACCAACAGGAGTGGTGGTTTTTGAACTAGTCGTATCTGATCCCTAAGGACCTTTGGATATATGATGGATATCTTGACAGCTCCTGAAAAACACCCCAGCCTTTTTTCAACATACAAAAAATAAACTTGTTTTTCTTCTTCTTCCAGATCTCATTCCTTGTTGTGTTAATCTGCTCGGCATTTGCGCAAGAGCCTGAAGAAGAGGCGTTTCTAAGACTACGTAAGTTGTTTCCTAATCATCTATAAACATACTAATCCTTTTTAGCAATAACGTTATCTAAACAAAGACATATATGGTTGGATTAACTGATGTGTGTTTTTTTTTCAGAAAAATCTGGAAGACCAATGATGCAGGCGTTCATGAATCCGTTCCCGTATCACAATCCCACTTTTACACTTCGAGAAGATGTTGGACGAAGAAAGTTTTCTGGATTTTAAATGCAGACAGTTTCAAAATCAGAAAGAGGTGTATTGGTTGTGATAATAATAAATGAATATTTTCGCGTTTGACGGAATTCTTATTGTTTTCGTGGTAATTTACAAAATATTGGCCAAACATTGCATTTTTTGATCTTCTACAAATGGAATGTATGTCATTTTATAGGAATTGGGATGATGAAACAAAATTGTGTTTTGAACCGTCTGAACCGAAAAAAGTCCCATTTTCATGAGGTATAACTGATAATTCCTGAATCGGGCCGTGACTACTGAAAAACTGAATGAACTGGATATAGAAAAAGATTGAACTTAAATAAAAAGAAATTTCAATTGCGATTTCGCTGAAACTACAATCTCATGTCCATTTTTCATCAGAGCAGTATTTATCAAGTTTCATGTCGGAGTCGAGGTCTGACTTTGGACATGAAGAAACCCCGATCAGTTCTGATTTAGATCTGCCAAAAAAAGCAATACTCTATTTTTACGTGGCTCTTCTGTGAAGCTCAGAATGGAGCTTTCTTTTTTGCCTCAAAACCTTCGAATTTTCACTTATATCAATTTTGAAAGATTTGAACTACCCCACTATGACTCAGTTTTCACTGATTCCGTCTCGGTATTTCAAGATCTACCAAATGACATTGATATCATGTCTAAAAAACATATATTTTCCACTTAAAGGAGGACTGAGAGATATTTGCATGTTTCCTTCACTCTGAAGTATATGTTCACCTCATATATGTCCCGTCGAGCAAAAAAATCAAAAAAATTTCGCACAGGAGGGCCAAACCGGCCAAGCAAGGATGTTTTGCTTGCGTTGCTTAATGGGTCATGTGTGCTCTATTGAACACGCGGGAGAGTGGAAATTTTTTTGGTGTTTGTGTGCATTTTTCAACAGACGCGCGACGAAATTTTGCAGACCGCTGTTTCCCATTATTTCGCAGTCCACCTTTAAAAAGGTATAGATTTTCACTCAAAATAGAGCGGGCAAGTGCGTCAATTAGTTGGAATAACATAAGCTGGTCAAAATTGGATTAACTTTTTGAATAGAAGTATTATATTTATCACGAGAAAAGTTTATGAATAGTATACAAACATACATAGAGTACATCGGATTGTATACTTTTACTAACAAAGAAATGTCGTAAAAGAATGTTAATGTTGTTTCCAAACTTCACCAGGTTGATTATCATTATTTTGTGCAAGTGAAAATGACAATTCGATATTGAACAACTGCTACAGAATATTTTCACACAAAAAAATGATTCGTGATACTTTTGTTTGACTTCTGAGAATTTTTTTCTGACCAATCTGCAACTTTCAGGCTTTTCTTTTGAAGTTATTTTATATCACAATGACTCTCATAAAAGGATAGAAACCAATGTTTTATATTTCTGTTTGGCACCTCATAGAAGGAGCTATCAGTTATATTGTTAAAATATATGTACGTCTTCAACGGAACCAAATTTCAGTCTTCGATTATCTCTTATGATCAATTTTGAGCTCTAACTCAATCCTTCGAGCAAAAACCAGAATCTCAGACTGCAAAATGTTTCCTTCCCATCTCGACCAAAACAAGGAAAACACACATTTTCTGAGGATAATTTAAATAACGGAGGAATTTTAATCATTTTTTTAAGATGACGATTTTATTCGATTTCCTGTATTTTTTCTAAGGCAACGTGAACACGTACAAATTTTTCTGCGGTTATTTCATTTCTCGAAACTGTTCACCTGATGAATGGGAACCGCAACTTCGATTTGGAACGAAAGAGTTTTTTTTCAGAATTTTTTCAGACTTCGAGATAAATACATGTTTTACAAAAAACAAAAAAAAAAACAAAAATTTCGGTGTGTGCAGATTCAAAAAAAGTTTATAACGCAAATTCGCAGTCCATAATTTTTGATTATTTTGCAGTTTTAAAAATGTAGAGTTCTGAGGAATCAAGAAAACTGGGTTTCAAAAATGTTGCTTTTGGGGTTTGTCCCAAAAATTAAAATACAGAAAAGTATCATGTTTGATGCGACGAATCAAAACTTGAAAATTCAATAAAAATTTTCAAAATCTGTCGAAGTCTCTGCGAAAAGTTAGACGTTTTACTCTAAAAAATCAGAATTTTAAAAAAAAATCAGAAGTTTCACTCTAAAAAATCAAAATCAAAATTTTGAAGTTGAAAAAATTATACGAAATTAAGATAATTTTCGATTTCTGAGTTTACATTTTAAATTTTTCATTGAATTTGTTTTCAAACTTCATTTTTTGAAAATGAAAAGTTCAAGTTTTTCAATATGAAATGAGCAGAAAAAACGTGGAAAAAATCATTTAGCGTGACCTAAAAAATGATTTAAATTCCTCCGTTAGATAAAATAATTTCATTTTCTGCTCTGTAGAGAATCCGGAAAGCATTATTTTCCAAAATGTTCCAGGTAGAAATTTTTTCAGAGAGTAAACACATGTTCAACAACGCATGAAAAAAATCATTTTTGTTTTCTAAATCAATGGGACTGAAAAGATACTAATATTAGTTGATAATTCTCTCACCCGTTTGAAAGTATGCAAATTTTAGTAGCAAAAATGATCAATTTTTCATGAGAATAACTAATTGTGGGATCGCAAAAATTGAATTATGTCTTTTTTTAGGCTTAATGTGTACTTGGAAGTCTGATGTCATAAACTGATCAAGTTGTAGTTTTAAGGTTTCGGGATTAATAGACAAAAAACAATTTATTCTCGTTATGAATAGTGAAACATTTTTCATGATGTCTGATGAACAAATACATATAATCTAGTTCAATATTCATTGGAAAAAAAAACTAAAGTTCTAATTGTTCTTTGAAAAAACATAAATTGAAAGAACGGAAATTATATCTTGGGAAATTGAGGTTTTGGCGCATGTGTCCTCGGTAGTATAGTGGTGAGTATCCGCGTCTGTCACATGCGAGACCCGGGTTCAATTCCCGGCCGGGGAGAAAAACTTTTTTTTTGGGAGTTCTTTCATATACCTGCGTCTCAAGTAATTACATCATTAGGAAAAAGGGGGAGAGGTCAGAGTGTAAGTTGGCACATTGCCCACTCTACCCACGCCGCTTGGCTAGTATCATACAACAGAGTAGGATAGAATCGTGTATTACTATTTTGCGCAATGAGCCTGGAAGTTTTGGATGATCTTTCTCTCCATGAAGTGTTCAAGCATTGCGATGTTGAATCTCTAGATTTTCTACGAGTGGTTTGCTCCAGATTCAATGCCTTGATTGATACATATCGGCATTGGTACAGGTAAGTCAGATATGGTTTTTTTCATCTTGAAAGTTGATTACATCTTTTAAAAAGCCTAATATCAAAAAATGTATTCTAAATATCATAATCCTGAAAACTATGTTTAGCAGTGTTCTTGTTTCGAGCTTGATGCTCTAGTTAAACATAACTTAGTTCTAGTCTTGAAACATATCATTAATTTCTAGCTTTAAAAAATTCTCATTTTTTCAGCAAACATGAAGTTTTGAAGTTGATCATCGAAAAACGACCAAATGGTTCAACGATTTTTGAATGTCAAGACACACCAGTGATCAGAAATGTGAGTTTGATTTTGAACTATCAAATCTAATACTCTCTCTATCTTTTTTCAGAACGAGTCTCTGACACGGAAGCGATATTCATATTTAAAAGTGGAAGGTTCAATCAAACACCTGATAAGCCAATTGAATCCCCGTTGGTTGACATCAAATGAAAACGAGGAATTGTGCAAGATGCACCCACAATGGTGGAATGATCGGAAGAAGATTGAGATTCATGACACAGAGAATTATGAGAAGTATCTTCCACATTTTCGAAATTGCTCTTCGCTTATTCTAAAATCTTCGAAGACTATCAATCTTGGCAAAGTTTTGAATCATATGTCATCGGTCTCCTACTTAGAGTGAGTAGAAAACATTTTTTTTAAAGACATAAAAATTATTATATAATTCAGGCTGAAATCTGACGTAGACTGTGAAGAAGACAACTTCGACAAACTTATCAATATGACAAAGAATTTCAAGAGTTTGAGACTTCACACATCGTCCAAATCCAAAGTCACAACGAACACAATACTGAAAATCATAGAGGTAGGTAATTATTATCGACGACTCCAGAATAATTGTTTTTTTTTTTCAGAAATCTCAATTCAAACCTGGACGCGCTACTCTTCTATTCTCTAGAATTTACACCACTGAAAACGAATTGAAAGAAAAATTGAGGAGAAGTGGTAGAGTTGATTACTGCAATTGTTATGTTAAATGTATTCTTATCAGACTTTTCGAACCTGTTGAGATTGTTTTGTCGTTTGATGAGTTGGTTTTTTAACAGCTGTATTTTTGTTTGAATATTTTGTATTTATCCATATTAACATTATTTGTATCACTTTTTTGTATGTCACTTATTTGTATGTATATCACTTATTTGTATATCACTTATTTGTATGTCGCTTAGATTATGAATGAGATTTTGAATTTTACCCTGGTTTGAAAAATATTTCTGGATTTTGTACTAGGTTGATTGAGAGTTGAAATTTACTTACGAAGAGAGGATGAGGAAAAATATTGGCCGCTCGATTTGGTTTCAAAAAAGATATGAATGTTAGGGTTAACAATTGAACACTGATACACCGGCTAATATGAGTTAAACGTAAGTCGGTAAAACGTGCTCCATTGATAATCGTGTTTCTTCGTGTTAGAACTACGATATGTTTAATGAGAGAAAATGGTGCACATGTTGAATAAAAATTTCAAAACCTGAAAATATACGCTTCGAGTATTTCACATATTAAAAAAAATATAACTGTTTCATTTTTTAAGAATTTGTCAACAAAAATTTTTCAGGTTTTGAAATGTTCAATCACAACCACAATAATTTGAAAAAAGCAGAGCTGTCGAAATGGGAAAAATGTGGGCTCCAGATAACCCAGATAGAAATGCCCATTCCATCCCATCCCACTTCAAGAAATGACCAGATAAACTGGGGTGGGCTGGGCTTTCCCAGTTGGGAAATTTTTTTTGTAAATTTTCGAAAAAGTTCACGTTTCTATTTCTTTTTCTGACGTATTGGTCGTTTTTTTGTTCATTTCATGAAAAAAATTTTTAAGAAATGAAAGAAAAAAGAAAGCCCACCTGGGCTCCCATGGGATGGTAATGTTTATTTGGAATTTCCCACGTGATAAAATTTACTCATTCTTCCCAGTTAATCTGGGAAGCCCATCTGGGGTACATTCCATTTCAACAGCTCTGGAAAAAAGCTTTGAGGGTAAGTTTTTATTGTTGTTTTTTTAATTTTATTTATTTTGAAAAAAAATGAATACGGGATGTTGATCAACGTCCAAAAACCTATCGAATGACATGGGTCTCGTCAGAATTCTTCATATTTTTATACCCTGATATTCTCGAACGTGACCCACTACGTGTCATTCACTATTTAAAACTATCTCCAACCGCGAGTCTTCCATTTTTTGTCAGCCAGTTGGAATTGAAAATTTTGTTATGAACAAGAAAGCGAGAAAATCAAGTCGATCATTATCAGCGCCACCAAGAGGAAGTCGAGTCAAATCATCTGAAGATGTGAGGAAACTAGACATTTCGGATCATCGGCCAAAAAACCCAAAGTTTGCCGCAAGGATTGGGCAGGAATTGAATAAGGCGATGAGGAAGAATAAAACACAGTCAAAGTCGCAAAAGAGAAAGAAGGTAAGGTTTATTGGAAACTGGAACTCCTAAATGTGCTTTTTTTTCAGTCCTCATCACGCGAGCATCATCGGAAGAGCCGCGAGACTCATTCAAAAGAGACTTCCAAGGAAAAAATTGAGCCTACTCCAATCAAATCATGCGAGAAGGAAAAGGAAAAAGAGAAGGAGCCAACTGAAGAGCCCGAAATTCCCACGCCCAATAAAATCGAAGGACCTGTCCATAATTTGCTTTCAACCCTTGGCCAGAACTTTGGCGATTTTTCAAAAGAGCAGTGGGATTATTTAGAAGCTTTGGAGATTGCTGACACGGATATTACTGCTTTTTTGGAGCATCCAGATTGTAACCAGGATGAAGAGGTGGAATTATTGGATGCGAATCGGGTGAAATTGGAGAAACGCGAGGCGGATTATATTCATGCGAGTTATGTGCATTTGAAGGGGATTCCTAGAAAATTCATACTCTCTCAACTTCCCCTGATTCAACCAAAAAGACTGGCCGACTTCTGGACAATGATGCATCAAGAAAAGATTCACAACATCTACTTGCTCTGCTCACCCGATGAATCGTCAAAATGTGATGGCAAGAAGTTCAGCGAGATCTTCCCCATCTACTACGGTGATCATGAGACACATGAGGAGGTTTGGATCCATAATCGAAAAGTTCAAGCAGGTTGGGAGGAGGTGAATGACAACTACTGCCTGGAGGTATTACCAAAAGGAGCGGGTGATGCGGTGAGAGTGAATTTGCAATTGCTGAATTATTGGGCGGAGCGAGATGTGGCGGCGAATCGTAAGAAATTCTTGGCAAGTGTGACGAATTTTGTGAACCTGGGAAGTGAGGAGAGTGAGCCGATTGGAATTGTGTCGAAGAAAGGAGCTGGAAGAGCTGGAACCTATCTGGCTATTGTTTCTGCCATTTATTTTATGAAAAATGGCATCAATTTCAGTGTAAGTTTTTTTTTCTTAGAAGGACTCTAAACCACATTTTTGCTTGCAGGTCAAAGAGATCTGCAGCTCAATTCGTCAACAAAGACCTGGAGCAGTTGACAATTACTATCAATTTGTCTTCGTTTACTCGACAGTTTTACATTACGCTGTGCAAAATGTGACAGATTCCGACTTGAAAATGCGAATTCAGAAGGTTATCCAGCAAACCGAATTGATTTTGTATTGTAGAAATACTTGATTTTCTTTGGTTGATGAAATTATTTTTTTGTATTATAAAAAAAGTTTTGATAGAGTGGTTGATCTGGGAGAAGAAATTTTTTGGATTTTTTTATGACCTAAGCCTGGCCTCATTTCTAAGATCCCTATTTTTCAAACTTTATTGAAGTCCGACCATGTAGGCCTGTTTAGGATTGAAGGATTGAAGCCTAATTTTTCATTTGATTAAAGGAGGGGTATAGGCAATGGGCAAGTTGATCTTAAATGAAAGAGCACCCTACTGAAAGTACTGAAACACTATTGATTTTTCACCGAAACGCCCAGAAAAAATTTCCAATTTTCATGACCACGTATACGTGGATTTTGGAATATTTTGGAAATTTACCATGCTAAAAATACGAGCTAAAAAATTTGGAAACAAAATTTCCTCGAAAACTAAACTTTTCGAACAAAAATCCCATATGTTTCAGGGATGTACAAGAGGTACTCTTTTATATAAGATCAACTTGCCCATTGCCTTTTTCTGGATCTAAAATATGTATTTTGATATTAGAATGAACTTTTTTATTGAAATAAAAATTTTTCAATAATAAAAGTTGTGATAACTATAGGTTGGTAACTTTTCTTACAAAAACTCTCTGACAAGGGAGCATTGTGAAAAAAATTTGGAGTTTTTTGACGAGTCCTATGTCATTCGATAGATTTTTGGAAGCTGATCAAATTCTTGTCATTTATTTCTGCAAAACGACACCCCTGAGGCTGAAATTCCAGCCCAAAAGTTTGGAGTGAGAAAACGAAAAACCCTGTTTAGATGTATTTTGAAGGCTATCTATAGGGTAAGCAAGGGAGAGCCTCAGAATATTTATTTTCATCAAAAATCTCATGGCTGTAAATTTCAGAATCTTGAAATTTTCTGCAAAAAAAAGAAGAAAAAACGGAATGAAAACAATTTTACGTACTATTTTCACGTATTTTATTATTATTTCTCTCTCTCAGTTTTCCATTTCTTTTTGTGGTGATGGGAAAAATGAAACTTTGCTGGAAGTGCTGTAACGTTTCATTTTGATAAACAATCTAAATGTTTTCAGAAGGAAAAGTTACCCATTTTGTTAGTTTTTCATTGGTTTTCAATCATTATATTTTTTCAGTTTTAACTTTAGGTCTGAAAATTTAGCACTAGGGTATCCGTTTCGCTAAAAGGAACGACTGGAGGTTGCTCACCGTTCAAAAATCTATTGAATGATATATTGAATGATCCCGTTGGAATACTACAGATTTTTTTCACACCACTCCCTTGTGAAAAAAAACTTGAATCCATGAGTTATCGAACTTCTAGTTTTAGAACCAAGAAATCCAGTCGCCAAAACTATCCAATTTCTCTGAACTATACTGACGTATATTCATAGGTATTTATCCTACATTTTTCAAGAAAATATCTTTTTATCATAACAAAAAGTTCCCTCTCTTAATCCACTTGAAAAAAACAATTGATAACAAAACTGAAAAGAAGTTTTGTATACTGAGAATGACACAAAAACAAGGAAGCGAGCCAGCTCCACCCAAAAATATTCTTGGCCACTATTATTATTTTTATTATCGCAAATGAATTCCATCCTGGTTTACGGAAGTGTTGAAGGAAATCCACTATACAATTGTAGTGTACCACTGGAAGATGTCTATATACCTGGGACAAAGAGACCATTTCTAGGTTATGGGTTGATTATTTTTGGGATATTTGTCGAGGTAAGTGTTGGGATGAATTGAACATAATAAATGTTATATTTTTTAGATAATATACATTCCATCGTTCATCGCTATCCTAAAACGAAAACTGCTAAAACTGTCCTGCTATAAATTCATGTTCTACCTAGGATTATTGGACATGTTTGCCACGTGTAAGTTGATCTCTGACCTACATATTTTTCATATACATGGTTTTACAGTAATTTGCTCAATATTGAGTGGCTTTCTCTTCATCGAAGGCGCTGTATTTTGCAATTACCCAACTGTAATCTACATTTCTGGATGTTTCGGCCTTGGTAGCTGGGCTATGTCATGTGCATTCTCCTTACTCTTAATCGTCAATCGTTTGATAGATATTACTTCCCGCAGTTTATCAGATTTTCTCTTTTTAAACAACCGCGCCTGGTTGATGTGTCTATTGCCTCTCATCTATGGTTTATACTTTATATTCTTCACTCCATCCATAAATTTTAATTCAACGATTATGGCTTGGATTGGAGATCCGGGGATATTAGCAGGACATTCCGCTGATTACACCAATTATCAACAAACCTATCATAATTTTGTGTTCGTCTCCTCAACTATATTTCTCTACACCATGTACTGTTTCTGTATAAAAAAACAGCAAATGGGAGTCAGTGTTTCGGCTGGTAAACAAGTGTTCCTCATGTCCCTCCTAATCTGCTCATTCAATTGCTCTGCTTCAATCGTTTATATTCTGTTAGGCCTTATCACACCCGATCCAATTATTGTTATCATTGGTGAATTGGCGTGGTCAATGGCGCATGCGTGTCCAGCGCTTATTTATTTGACCATTAATCGAACTGTTAAACAGGAAATCTACAGTTGGTTTAAGAAACGTGCTGATAGAACTATGGATTTATCAATGTCAAGAACAAAAACCATTGTAACAGCATAATTATTATTGTAAATACTCATTAAATAACTGTAATTGTCAAAACAGTAACTCTCTAGATTGTTTCAAAAACATTCCCTTGTCTGCTGATCAAATGAATGATGTCTGAAGCTTGTTAATTTCCTCTATACCAGTAAATACATTGCAATGTGGCAAAAACCAGAAACACAATTGTCTCGTTTTACAGAGAGCTGAAAAATAGTCAGAAAAATTTAGAATCATGAAAGGATTGTCCGGATTCGTTGTACGACTCTGTAAAACGTGACTACCATTGGTTTTAAGGTGGACAAAGTTTGCTTTTGCTCACAAGTCATTGTGTTTATTAACAATTTTTAGGAGTATTCATTTTGAGATGATTACTCAGGGTTTTGCTGCAGGGGAGCAGGACACGACAACCTGAAACTTTCAACGATTTGAAAGAAATGTCACGTGAAAATAGTTCACTCAAAGTGAGTCATTTTTCAGAGGTTGTTGAAATGCTCCTCAAGTCTGACTGTAACGAGTCCGCCCTGCAGATAACAATAGCACATTTCTTTTTTTTAATGCAGTACCAAAAACATTCATTTGGCACATGTTTGCTGAAAATGAGAAGCACATGTACAAAATAATGGAATTTCTTAATTCCGAGAAAGTTTATTTATTTCTGGAAAGTATCACTATTTCACAGATTCGTCATCCCTGGGAAAAGGTTTTTTTTTTTTGGAAAACTCATCTGAAAATAATCATTGAGCAAAAAAATAGGAAAAATTTGTTGTTCCGAAAATTTTAGAATAAAAGTACATCTTGCTGAATTTTTTGATTGTTTGCTTTTTTCTTTTTTTTTTGTGAAAAAATAAATAGATTTTTTGTGCATTCTTTTATAATTTATAATACAAAATGTTTTCATTAGATCAGATTACTTCCAAAAAACTGCCAGATTCTTGAAAAAGTCTATGTTTAGTTTATTATTCGAAGCGGCAACTAGAAATTTATTATTCATTACTATTAGTTAATGAATGTTTCTACAACTTCGAAAAACAATGAGAAATAGTCACATTTTTCTGATTGCATAATAATGACTAAAAACATCTGAGAATCATGTTATTGTATTTCTTCAAACATCCAACACACATTTATGAGTAATCTCAAACTGTGCAAAATCAAAAGGTCCCCCTGGGGACCTTTTGAAAAAAAATATTCTTCAAAACTCGCAGCATGACGAATAATTTGATCTTCGGTACCACTCTCCAATTAATTCATGCTAGTTAGACAAGAAAGCTCCACCCCAAGCAAGATTTCTTTTTGTCTAACATCATTAGTTGAAAAATGAATTCGATACTAGTATACGGAAGTGTTGAAGGAAATCCACTATACAATTGTAGTGTGCCATTGGAAGATGTATATATTCCTGGGACGAAGAGGCCAATGCTCGGGCATGGGCTTATTATTTTTGGGATCTTTGTGGAGGTTGGTTATAGTTCAAAATTGTAAGTATATTTTCCAAGTTTCAGATCATCTACATCCCATCATTGGTTGCTATCATCAAACGGAAGTTGATTAAATTCTCCTGTTATAAAATAATGTTCTGCCTAGGACTTCTAGACATGTGCTCAACCTGTGAGTTGTTTCTTGATCCCCAACTATTTCACAAAATAATCCTCAAATTTCAGTGATTTGCACAATTTTGAGTGGCTTTCTATTCATTGAGGGAGCTGTTTTCTGCACTTACCCAACTCTGATATACATTGCTGGATGTTTCGGACTTGCTGGATGGTTGATGTCATGTGCCTACACTCTTCTTCTAGTCATCAACCGGGTCACTGATATCATAGCACCTGCAATATCAACCTTCTTGTTTAACAACAATCGCGCATGGATAATGTGTTCTCTTCCGTTATTATATGGTCTCTATGGCATATTTTTCACTCCGGCAATCATATTTAATTCTACTATTATGGCGTGGATCGGAGATCCGGGGATTCTTCAAGGACATTCGGCGGACTACTACAACTATGTGCAAATCTACAACAACTTTGTGTTCATTTTCTCAACGATATTTCTCTATGCTTTATATTGTTTTTGTATGAAAAAACAGCAAAGAGGTGTCCACGTAACAGGTGGAAAACAAGTATTCATTCAAGCATCATTGATTTGTTCAATCAATTGTTCATCAGCAACGGTATACACTTTGCTAATGTTCATTTCACCCGATCCAGTGATTGTTATCATTGGTGAATTGGGGTGGTCTTTGGCGCATGCTTGTCCAGCCCTTATATACATGACAATCAATCGATCAGTTCGACAAGAAGTTTACAGTTGGGTTAAGAAACCGGATAAGCTTTTCGATTTATCCGTGTCCAGAGTAAGAACAGTTGAATCATCTTGAATAATTATTTTTGTTGTTGTGATTACGTGGCTGATAAATAAAATATGTTTTTCACGCTTCACTTTGCTAATTAACTTCAGAAAAACATCAAAAAAATTATTTTGAACCGGCTGGTCTGACTAAAGAATGTATGGATACACTGAACAGAACCATATTGAACAATTCAATTTTGATCTATTCATTTCGAGCATTTTTAGAAATTTTAGAACAAACTGTTTGTTCTGTGATGCTATCATGATTTGAAAAATTCTAGTTCCATAGATGCACGAGATCAATTCACAGCGATTGATAAAAATCATTCTGACATTGAAAATATGTTTTTGATACCATGAAAGCACAAATAAGAGCATGTTTGATCGAAAAATATTCAAGTGCAGTCATGCGATGTGATAGCAACCAACCAAAACCAAACATGACTGAACAAAGTATCAGTAGCTATGATGTAGTGGATGACAGAGGCACGATAATTGGCAGGCTCGTGTATATTTTACATGTTTAGCAAGACTGCATCAGGGCTGCTACAAAATCCTTAGAAGTTGCGACTCGCCTCACTCAAAAAATACTTTTAACACTGTCGTAGCCACAAAAAAAAGACTAACAGCCTTTTGAATCAAATCGGATCAGATTTTCATCTAGTTTTTTTGTTTTTTTCATTTCCTGGTTTGCGACTTCAGAACAGGATCAAGTTCGGATGAAAATTATGGAGCAGGCTCGAAAAGAACGACTGCTGCAACATCTCTAAAACATTTTTGACATTATAGATCTCCAATGAAGTATGTCAGCCTTAATGGAGGCTATATAAGTCTACTGTAGGAGCGTCATCTTTTTTTCAAATGCTACTCAAAAAAGTTTATTTTCTCAAGCAAATGTCAACCTAATCCAGTATAACGCAAAATAAAGAACAAAGATTACACTTCCTCGTTAAAGTCCTCGTTGCGCCAATCCGAAATTGTTCATACATATGTCTGGATATATTTGTAGGACAGATAGTTCAAATTGATCTTGTACTTTAAGAAGATAAATCAAATTCAAAACACGAAAAAAATCTTATTTGACAAGTTAACCCATGCAAACTTATATTATTAGGTTGTTAAATAAGAAATGAGGATTTTCTTTGTTCACTTATAACTTTGGTGTAATAAAAGGTTTTTCAAAACGGTTTCGTTTGTTAGAAAGAGCGTTTTATTGCGCATTTTTTGATATATTATATGTTTATTTTTTATCCGTTTTGAACACGCAAAATTGTTTAGAGAATGTGTGACGAAAAATATCGAGCACGAGCCTGCATTTGGTACGATTTCAAGCAAGGCAAATCGGCTGCGGAATCTCATCGTGTTATGTGTGCTGTATTCGGAGAAAACGCTCTTTCTGAAAGCCAGTGTGAGAAATGGTTTCGACGCTTCCGAAGTGGCGAAGAGTGCATAGAAGACCACGAACACGGAAAACGACCTCAAAGCATCGACGACGACGAGTTGAGAGCCGCCATCGAGTCGGATCCGTGTCAAACCACTCGGGATCTTGCGGAACAATTTGGTTGCAGTCATGTCACAATCGCAAACCACTTGCACAAAATTGGAAAATCCAATCGATGCGGAAAATGGGTGCCGCACGAACTCAGCGAAGCAAACAAAACGACACGAGTTGCTATCGCCGGAATTCTCAATCGCCGTGCCAAGACCAATGGTTTTTACGATTCTATCGTTACGTCAGGTGAGAAATGGATTTGTTACGACAACATAACACGAAAACGACAGTGGTTGGGCACCGATGACAAACCAAAAGTGACTCCAAAGCCTGAAATACACGGCAAGAAGGTGATGTTATGTGTGTGGTGGAACAGCAAAGGTCTTGTGTATTTTGAGATTTTAGAACATGGTCAAACGGTTACGGCGCACCTCTACAAAGACCAATTGGATCGCGTGGATCAAGCATTGCGACGTCAGGGCGTGGAAACATCGTCGGTCAATTTTCTTCACGACAACGCTCGACCACACGTCGCAAAAATCACTTCACAAAAAATCGAGGAATTGGGCTGGGAAGTTCTGCCTCACCCGCCATATAGTCCAGACCTTGCGCCATCTGACTACCACTTGTTCCGATCGATGCAGCACTCTTTGGCCGAGAGAAAATTCAAAAACCGCGAAGAAGTCGAAATTTGGGTGACCAACTATTTCGAGTCACAGTCGGCCGAGTTCTTTGCAAATGGCATTCATTGTCTCGGTGAACGTTGGCGACAAGTGGTCCATAATAATGGCGAATACATTTTAGATTAATGTGTTATAATTCTGTTTTTATGATAAATTTTGTTTTTGATTCAAATCCTCATTTCTTAGGTAACAACCTAATAATTAAACACGAATGAAACAGGAAACATAGCAAAGTGTTGCAAAACCATAAAGATTCGTATTTGAAGAAGAGTTTAATATTTTCTGAGCCCAATTTTGAGTAGCTGTACCTAAGCTCATGGAATTAACTGTAAAAAACGTCATCTTACTTTTTAGTGCCACCGGAAAAAAACCCTTCTTTTTAAGAAAATGCCAACCTAATCCAGTATGACGCAAAGCAAAGGACAAAGAAAGTCTTTTCCGTGTTAAGATCTTCACCATTGTTTATTGAGTTCTATATTTGGATTTATTTCCGGAAAATGTTTGGACATTTGATTTTCATTAGTTCATATGTCCAAAATGCCCTTGACGTCGTGTACAAGGTAAACAATCCAACTTCTTGAATTAAATTATGGATATTGCAAATACTTGCATTGTTACAGTGTGATCATTTCTTGTCATGAATTCTTTACTGAAATACGGAAGTGTTCAGGCCAAGCCGCTATACAATTGTAGTGTACCATTGGGAAAATTCTCAATGGTTGGGCCATTTCTAGGATTTGTTTGATCGTATTTGGTGTACTTGTGGAGGTAGATTTAATGAAAGTCAAATGAGGGTTACTGTATTAGCTGGAAAACAAGTATCCATTCAATCTTCGATAATCTGTTTATTCAATTGCACTACTTCAATAGTATATATTATGATATTCTTGATAACACCTGATCCAATCATTGTTATTTGTGATGAAATGGATTGGTCATTGTCACATGCATGTCCTGCATTCATTTATATGACATTGAATCTAACTGTAAGAAAGGAAGTGTTTAGTTGGTTCAAGAAACGCGATTCGATAGTGGATCCATCGACATCAAGAACTAGAACTAAAAGTTTTTGTTTTGATACAAATTGATAATATGAAATATAATTGGTTGATTGTGTTTTCATGATTACTTGACTAAAAGTCTCACATCCTCTTTTTTATCCTAATCCTTAGAAGCTTAAGTTTTACCTATCTACTAAGAAAACATGACTTTTGTGATCGTTGACCAAGATGCCATGTCGTAGACACAAAAAGAAATTATCATAATAAAAACCCCTCCTAATCCATATGTGACAATAGGAAATAATAAGAATAATGATGGAAATAAGTTTTAGATAACTAGAGCTAAACCAAGCTTCACCCTTACATTTTTCGTCAATCATCAGTACTCAAGATGAATTCTGTAATCAAGTACGGAAGTGTCCAGGCCAACCCGCTGTATAATTGTAGTGTACCATTAGAAGATGTATACTTGCCTGGGACAAAACGACCATTTCTAGGATGTTGTCTCATCATATTTGGACTATTTGTTGAGATGCTCTATATTCCATCATTTATTGCTATTGTTAAAAAGAAATTGCTCAAACTCTCATGTTACAAAATAATGTTTTGTCTAGGATTGTTGGACATGTTTGCCACTTGTAAGTTTAATGTCATACTTTTGATGAAAATACACTATCTGTTACAGTAATCTGCTCTCTCTTGAGTGGATTCCTCTTCATTAAAGGTGCAGTCTTTTGCAACTACCCTACTTTAATCTATATTGCTGGATGTTTTGGCCTTGGCAGTTGGATGATGCTATGCGCTTTCACTCTTCTTTTAGTTATCAATCGAGTTTCCGATATTGTTTGCCCTCAAGTATCCGAGTTCCTCTTTTCCAAAAACAGAACCTGGTTTATGTGTATTATTCCTGTCACCTATGGTCTCTTCTTCGTATTGTTCACCCCAGCAGTTTGCTTCAATTCAACGATTATGGCCTGGATTGGGGACCCGGGGATTATCGCAGGACATACCGCTGATTACTCCAATTATTTGCAGACATATCATAATTTTATATTCGTATTTTCAATCGTATTTCTCTACACTGTTTACTGCATTTTTATCAATAAGAAACAAATGGGAGTGAGTGTATCAGCTGGAAGACAAGTATTCATTCAATCTTCGATAATCTGTTTGTTCAATTGCACTACTTCAATTGTATACATCATGTTATTCCTGATAACTCCTGATCCAATCATTGTTATTTGTGGTGAATTGGCTTGGTCATTATCACATGCGTGTCCGGCATTCATATATATGACATTGAATCGAACTGTCAGAAAGGAAGTGTTCAGTTGGTTCAAGAAACGCGATCCCAATGCTGATATATCGACGTCAAGAATCAAAACTACAGCGAATTAATTTTCTTTGCACTCTTGTATTTGAATTAATAAAGAATAAGTTATGTTCTGTGAATCAAAATTATCACTGCAACTCATTTCAGTTCAGAAAAAATGCTCCAATGACGTTTTTTGGTAGCATTATCCCCTCTCAGATGTTTTTTTTAAACTTAAAATTAAACATAACGAAGTTATTTTAACACGTATCCATGCGTGAAAATTTGAAACACTTATAAAAAACAAGCTGAATATAATCGTTCAAAAAAAAAATGGGAAAACAATAACCTAAAAAATGGGGAAACAATAACCCTGGTCACATCTTCCAATCACTTCTTGCGTCAAAATTAAAATCAAGAACCTGAATCTGCTTTGCAGCCTTTGCTAGTAAAATCCAATAGACACCACTCGTCATTTTTATCTATTTTGCAAAAAACAGGATTTTTGTTCTCAGTGGAATCGTGTAAATAGCATTGATGAAAGACGTTTGATTTTTTGGCACAATTTGAATTCATTCATAAATGGAATCAAGAAGCTCCTCCCTGAAAATATTCTATACCATCATTACTAAAAATGAATTCCATCCTGGTATACGGAAGTGTCCAAGGTAATCCACTATACAATTGTAGTGTGCCAATAGAAGAAGTCTCTATTCCTGGAACTAAACGGCCGATTCTAGGCTATTGCCTAATCATGTTTGGTTTTCTTGTAGAGGTAACCTTGTTTATATGAGATTGATTAAATTGTTAAACTTGTAGATGATGTACATCCCATCGTTCATTGCTATCATCAAAAAAAAATTACTAAAACTCTCCTGTTATAAAATAATGTTTTGTTTAGGCGTGTTAGACATGCTGGCTACTTGTGAGTTTCAACAAGTCATATACATACATTAGAATCCTACTTCCAGTTCTGTGCTCTTTTCTGAGTGGATATCTCTTCATCGAAGGAGCAGTATTTTGCAATTATCCAACTTTAATCTACATTTCTGGATGTTTCAGTATAGGAGCTTGGGTAACATTATGTGCATTCAGTATACTTCTCATCGTCAATCGAGTATCAGACATTGTTTGTCCAGATATAGCAGAGTTCCTATTCTCAAACAACCGAGCATGGCTAATGTGTATGATCCCCGTGATCTATGGTTTATATGTAGTTGTCTTCACCCCTGCAGTGATTTTCAATTCAACGATTATGGCCTGGATCGGAGACCCGGGAATTACCGCAGGTCATTCGGAAGATTATTACAACAACGTGCAGATCAATCAAAACTTTCTTTTCGTTTTTTGCATCATTTTTCTGTACACTGTTTACTGCATTTTTATCAATAAAAAACAAATGGGAGTGAGTGTATCAGCTGGAAGACAAGTATTCATTCAATCTTCGATTATTTGTCTATTCAATTGCACTGTCGCCGTGGTATACATTCTGTTATCGTTCGTCACTCCTCATCCACTTATTGTAATCTCTGGCGAATTGGCATGGTCCTTCTCGCATGCTTGTCCCGCATTCATTTATTTGACAATAAATCGAACTATCAAATCGGAAGTACTCAGTTGGTTCAAGAAAAAAGTCACCAAGACTTCGGATTCTTCTGTGTCAAGGATGAAAACTGTTGAAGCATAATAAATAATACTCTAAATAGTGATAGATGAATGAATGAACTCTTTTGTGTTTTTTTGAAAATTTTTTTGTAAACCAAGAGGTTTTAAATAAATTTCAGAGAAATATTGTGTATTTCCAGAAGATGTCTGATGACTGAATGACTAGTGACTGGTCCTAGGAGTCAGCTGAGTTAAAAAATAAATATTCCTTTTTTCCAGTCTAGGCAGAGCTTCCAATTTGAGATAATCTAATGATCTCTTTGGTAGCAATTATGAACAAAGTGATAAACCAAAAACCAAACAGAACATGGTCAGATTAGAAAATTCTACCAGAACTGAACAACTACCTAAAATTTTTTTGAAACGGACCTGGGCCGTTTTCTGTATCAATTTTACGATTCTCAGAAATTGAAAATATTTTTGAAGTAATTAACGTTTATAATTAGAAGCTTTTATGGTCTTGTTCAGAAATATTCGAAAAAATAAGATTGAATCCGTTTCAGGATTTTGCCTTAAAAGTGTATTTCTTTTTGATTTTTAAATTTTGATTGACTCAAGAAAACCTGCTCTTCACTTTAGTGTTTGAATGTTCGATTTCGTAATCCTGATGAGCAAATGTCAAAGAAAAACTTCTCTCAACGTATGTAGATCTTTCATTTTCTGATTTCAAAACAAGACCTTTTATGTCACTTAATCCCTACCCTATTCAAGATTACTACCAAGTTTTCATAAAGATGACGCCGCCCTAATATATCGCTTTTTTTTTTTTGCAAAATCATGATTCTCTTCGAAAATTCGTACCTTGATCGTATACACCGACCGAAAATCTTGGCCACATGGTAGTAACAACAAAATTAGGCGTTATTCAAAAAAAAACGTTGTTTACAAATTTTCATCGAGATCATTTTTGGATACTACACTATTCAAGAATCATAGTATAGAAATCTGCAAATCGAAATTCATCAAACCAAATTTTTTTCCACGAAACTTTTTTCTTGTAGATAAGACGTTAGAGCTCAAATAAATATTTTTGAGGACAAAAAAATCATGTTACGAAGGGCAAAGGTATATCGAAAACAAAAACAAATGAAAACGTCACATGAGGACTTTTCGGTTAAAGGAGGACTGAGAGATATTTGCGTGTCTCCTTCACGCTGAAGTATATGTTCACCTTAAATATGTCCCGTCGAGCAAAAAAATCAAAAAAATTTCGCACAGGAGGGCCAAACAGGCCGAGCAAGGATGTTTTGCTTGCGTTGCTTAATGGGTCATGTGTGCTCTATTGAACACGCGGGAGAGTGGAAATTTTTTTGGTGTTTGTGACGCGCGACAAAGTTTTGCAGACCGCTGTTTCCCATTTTTTTGCAGTCCACCTTTAATCAGGAATTGCACAGAAGATAATGTACACGTGAGTATTTTTTTAATGAAAACAGGTGTAACTGAAGAACTGAGTTTTGTTGTTTGTTTAAAGAATCGGAGCAATTATTTATACTTAATGAAAAAATAAAGTACTGTAAAAAAACAAACATCGAAATCAGCGCAAAAATGCACAAATCAAAAAAAATAATTCTTTCTCAACTCATGTGTATGTGCAATAGAGCGCACTTTATTTTTTACTTGTTGCTTTGACATGGAAGGTTCAACTAGTGGCTGATTTCGAAATTCGTTCAAATTTGCACACTTATTAAGTTCGATTTCCTGATCAATATCTTTTATTTATTTTTCTATGGAGATTTCTGTGAACAATTAATTTTTTCCCTGTAGCTAATATAAAAATGAACCTGTGTCAAAAATGAACACAAAATTGTATTTTCACGTGTACAAGATTAGCTGATTTGAGTGATAATTTTCAAAAATTTCCAAACATTAAGAATCACGTCATGTCAACGCAATGAAAAACAGCAATTTGCGAGGTTGAGAGAGACGCAGAGAAAAGTTCTCCGAGAGAAGTACAACAGTGAAAGTTTCCATGGCCGACTGGTTAACGGGCGTGTCTTTGAATCGAACGACGGCGTCGAGCTCTGGTTCGATTNGAGAGAGACGCAGAGAAAAGTTCTCCGAGAGAAGTACAACAGTGAAAGTTTCCATGGCCGACTGGTTAACGGGCGTGTCTTTGAATCGAACGACGGCGTCGAGCTCTGGTTCGATTCCCCCACGCGCAAAAACTTTTTTATTATTTTTTATTTTTTTTTTCAAATTACATTTTTTTACAACGTTCTCTTGTCAGATACTACACTCACAAATATTTTGAATACATTTTTGAGTTTCGAAAACACATTAAACTGTAATTTGAAAAAAAAGAAAAAATAATAAAAAAGTTTTGGCGCGTGGGGGAATCGAACCAGAGCTCGGCGCCGTCGTTCGATTCAAAGACACGCCCGTTAACCAGTCGGCCATGGAAATTTTCACTGTTGTAGTTCTCTCNTCGATTCAAAGACACGCCCGTTAACCAGTCGGCCATGGAAATTTTCACTGTTGTAGTTCTCTCAGAGAACTTTTCTCTGCGTCTCTCTCAATCTCGTCAATTGCATGCTGACATGACGTGGAATCTTCTCCCAAAATTCTACCGTAAAAAAGAACTACTGAATCAGGAAAACTGGCTCTATGAGCGTGCCACATTCCAGGAAATTCTAAACCGGCTACTACTCAAAATTTGTCTTTAAATTTATTGTAATAATTTCAAAAAATTTCATTCTTGATGATCGTTTAATCGTCCACAATTTTTTTGATGCTTTTGCTTTTGTTATTTTGAGTCAACCTATTCATGCTCAACGATTAAGCTCCACCCCAAAAAATATTCGACAAGCATCATTCCTGAGAAAATGAATTCTGTAATAAAGTATGGAAGTGTACAAGGCAACCCACTTTACAATTGCAGTGTACCATTGGAAGATGTATATTTACCTGGAACAAAGAGACCGTTGCTTGGTTATTCTCTCATTATTTTTGGTATTTTTGTGGAGGTCAGTGATGATTTTAATACATGGATATATATTTTTTTTTCAGATTATCTACGCTCCATCTTTAATTGCTATTGTGAAACGGAAATTGTTGAAACACTCATGTTACAAGATCATGTTCTGCCTTGGATTTATAGACATGTTTGCCACATGTAAGCTACACAGTTCAAAACTCGAATGTTCATTTATATTTTTAATTTCAGCCATGTGCACAATCTTAACTGGATTTCTCTTCGTCGAAGGAGCAGTCTTCTGCAGTTACCCCAACCTCATTTATTATGGTGGATGTTTCGCCCTAGCCAGTTGGTTCATGTCTTGCTCCTTCATAATTCTCCTCGTCTTCAATCGTGTAACCGACATGGTTTGTCAAGAAGTTTCCGAATTTCTCTTTGCCAATAACCGTGTCTGGTTGATGAGCATGCTCCCCGCCGTCTATGCTCTCTATTCAATATTCTTCACCCCAACGATTTGCTTTAATTCAACGATTATGGCTTGGATCGGAGATTCGGGAATCATAGCCGGACACTCTAGCGAGTACTATAACTATGTTCAAATCTTCAACAACATCGCCTTCATTCTCAACACAATAGTTCTCTATTCCGTATATATGTTCTTCATAAGAAAAAAGACAATGGGCGTCAAAATATCAGGTGGTAAACAAGTGTTCATTCAATCTGCACTAATCTGCTCTATCAACTGTTCAACCACCTTAATATACACTGTGATGATGTTCGTGACACCTCATCCGATTATTGTTCTGATTGGACAATTGGCCTGGTCTCTAGCTCATGCTTGTCCAGCATTCTTCTATTTGACCGTGAATAGAACTATCAAGAATGAGATTTTGAGATGGTTCAAGAAAAATAGCAATAAAACTTCGAACGTATCAACAAAACAGGCTGACACGAGTGCTGTTTGTTAAAATAAATGATAAAATTTATTAGTTCCATTTAGTTGAACATGAATAAAGTTTTATTAACGCGTTTGAATCAATTTCATGATCTTCTTCTAACAATAAGTAGAAACGATAATAATAGGGATTATATGTATGTATATATGAGGGTCTCATTTTAGAAAAACATCGATGACTGTCATGCGCCCGGAAAAAAAAATTAAAAAGATACATTTTTTGTCGAATTTCCCAATCCAGAAAATTTTTTCAAAAACGTACATTTTACAATTTATTTTTTTTTTCACTTCATTTTACATTTATTTATTTTCATTGTTTTCATCTTTGAAGCTTTTCAACACTATTTCACTTTTTCACTGTTTATTAAATGAACTCTCGAACAACTTATATTATAATTTTTATTTTCAATTTCGTGATAAAAATGGGAGAGCAAAAGAATAACATAAATGATCAAAAACAGGAGAAAAATAATATCACAGACTAAAATTATGGCACATGACGAAACAGGACGAAACCAAGACGAAACAGAAAACACGGGATACATAGAAGAAACACAGCAAAAAGTGACAAAAAACACAGGAAAAAGTGACAAGAAATACAGGAAAAGTAAAAACATGGCTGCAGGGACACAAGAAAACACAGTATTTTGAAGATTACTGTGATGTTGATGTGGTGAAGATGACCAGAATTCAAAGAAAGCGAAGGAGATGATCACGACCGCAAAAATGATGGTCCAAGACCAAACAGAAAAAAAAGGGTACATGAAACAAGTGAAAGCATTTTGAGAGATACAATTTGGGGGAGTAAAAGAGAGAACAAACACTGTATTAAATGAAGATGACCAGAAGTGTAGTGAAGAAAGTCAAATTGAAGAGAATTGGAAGAAGAAGATCTCGAACACATCTCAATCCACTAGAGAAGAGTCAGCGAAATCTGAAATAAGAAGTGAGTTAATTTTAGAAACGGGCCAATTTCATTAAACATTAGATCTTGTTTTTCAAATTCCGTTTTTTCATTCGCATTTTTGAAAATGTATCATTTTTTGCGTGATCAAAAATCGTACATTTTTATGAAGAATTTCCAAAAAAAAATAGAGCCTTTTTTTTGAAATCTCATTTTTTCATTCGCATTTTTGAAAATGTGCCATTTTTCAAGTGGTCAAAAATCGTACTTTTTTATGAAGAATTTCCAAAAAAAACATTCGAGTTCCATTCTCGAAATTTCATTTTTTTTAATTTTTGAAAATGTATCATTATTTTGCGTTATCAAAAATCGTACAATTTTCTTTGAATTTTCTGTTTCGTCTTGGTTTCGTCCTGTTTCGTCATGTGCCATAATTTTAGTCTGTGATATTATTTTTCTCCTGTTTTTGATCATTTATGTTATTCTTTTGCTCTCCCATTTTTATCACGAAATTGAAAATAAAAATTATAATATAAGTTGTTCGAGAGTTCATTTAATAAACAGTGAAAAAGTGAAATAGTGTTGAAAAGCTTCAAAGATGAAAACAATGAAAATAAATAAATGTAAAATGAAGTGAAAAAAATATAAATAAATAAATTGTAAAATGTACGTTTTTGAAAAAATTTTCTGGATTGGGAAATTCGACAAAAAATGTATCTTTTTTATTTTTTTTTTCCGGGCGCATGACAGTCATCGATGTTTTTCTAAAATGAGACCCTCATATATGTATGTATATGAAATAACGGAAAACAAACAATTATTGTTTTATAGATCCCCGGAACCAAAAAGTTCTTGAAGTAACTTCAAATATATGTTCAAAAAGTATGGTTTGATCAAAAAATGTACCGATCAAAAGTACCCAAACCCCAAAATCGTTTGTACCATCTCTTCAAATTCGAACATCAAACTCGAAACTTTTTTCCGAGACGCTCATACCATTTTGCGACAGTTATAACCTGCTCGCAATGGACTGGATCGGACTGAGTGCAACCAATTCGAGCAGACTCTCGGGGTATATCTAGGATAGAACCGTCACTTCCCGATCTTTGGATTTCGTAGAAATTTTCGTTTTGATAACAGTTTTCATAATCGTAAGTATAAAGAAAGCTAAAGATTGCTACTGAGGCTTTGTTTTTTGTTGTATAGATTTTTATCAGCATTTTTTTCCAAAAATGAATATTTGCAAATTATATCGTCATATTGCAGTAGATCGTGATGGTATCATTTTTGTACTTCTCCCTGATTTTTGAACATTACTTAATTTCTAGGAACGGGCTAAAAAAATTCATTGAGATCACTTCAAAACACAAATATTTAGGTACTACTCTACTCATTGATAACATCCAATATTTCTACTGAAAAATGGTTGAGTCGCAGAATGATAGGTTATCGGGTTCATTCGATAACCCGATGAGTAGAAAGCATCCGAATGTATGCAAGGTAGATCAGCTCTTTGGGGTAGATCACAGTCATAAGCGTTGATACACATGATTTCTTGATTTAGCAGTCCTAGATCTCGAGTGTGGTAAAATGATCGATTATAGCAATTGAAGATGATCGGCATGTAGAAGTCCTCTTTCGGGAGGAATGGAGCTAGTTTTTTGATTTGTTGAAGAGCCAAGTGCCTGGAAACAGTATGTATTTTACTAGCAAGGAGAAATGAACATTTTTATGAAAAAATAGACTCGGTCAATCAAAATTCTGAAGGAATTGAATTTGTGCCACTTTGGGTTAACCTAAAACCCGCACATTACTGGTCGAACTGAACCTAGTTTTGTGAATAAACGTGAAATTTCAAGAAAGTCAAAAAGACTCTCGACTTCACGGACCATAATCTATCTCTTGCTAAGTCGGACCGCCTGAATCAAGCTGGGCCGAATTTTGATCCGGTCCAACCTGTATGTGACTTCTGAATAACTCACTGAATCAGTTTCACTGAAAAATGAATTTCAGAGAATTCCTCAGAAAATTGAGAAGTCATTATTTAGGACAAGATAAAAAAAATCCTCTTATAAAAGTGCTCACTTTTTCAAATCCTTCTCAATCGCAGTCAAACTTTCTTCACTGATTAAAAGTGTTGTATTATCTGCTGGATTGAATGGTATATTCCCCACTCCTAGATTATCGATTTCCTTTTTAGTTTTAAAGGTCTGACGTTTGAAATGGAATATTCCAATATTCTCCGGTGTTTTTAATGAGGTATAATAAGGCACTCCATTTTTATCGAATTGTGGAACCAAGTCAGCATTTCGGCTCCAATGAGCCCATGTGGAATTGTATCTCTCGGAAAGGACAAATGATTTTCCGCTGTCAGTAGTGTTTAGGAATTTGGCGTGTTTCACCATAAGTTCAATCGATGTTTCTCTTATTGTTGGAGATTTAATTGTTTCAAAGTCGTACTTCACATAATTCAGCGCGCTGAACAATCGATTTCCATTGTATGCTTTTTCAAACTCCTCGTAATATGATGCTGAACCAATTGGGATTAACAAGTCATCCATGTCGATACTTCCGATGAACTTGGCAGCTTCTTTATACATCAATAAACAATCTGTATGTGCAGCAGTTTGTGCGCGGAGTTCAATATTTCTATTGGGTTCCATGACTGGCTCATCAACATGAGCAAACTTGATGGTCAACCAGGGTTCGATTGACAAATAACCCTAAAAATTACAAGTTTCCGGGTTTGGGTTTGAATCCTAATATCTCACCAATTTCTCATATTCCCTCAATAACTTGAAATACGATTCAACCATACTTATCACATAGACATGCAAATGTGCTCCATAGTACTTTGATATATGCACCTGCGCAAGAAATGTTTGCCATTGTTCAGCTGCGAATTGTGGAGCAACACAGAAGACCACAGGCTTTGGCGATTTCACAAGAGGTTTTTTGATGTCAAGCTGAGATAAAATATGGATAATGATTGGTGCTCTAAAATATATATACATACTGTTATTCGTCTTCCATTCGATTCGATTTCAAGTTTTGACATGTTGTAGATCGTATTGGTTTGAAGAAGAACCATTGCATAGTCGCACCGATCCTCTAGAAGATGTTCACTGAAAAAAGTGTCCAGTTTTTTTTTGGCTTTGTTTTTATGTTATTTTTGATCCGTATTATTTTCAAAGGCTATACCGACAAAGATAGGTCTTATCGGGAAAAAATACTGTCTGTGAATGGACGTCAAAGTTCAGCAACATTTGTTTTTGAGCAAAATGTTGCGGATAATTTCTATCAGTAAGTGTGTGCTGCGCGGTCAAAAAGTATTCCTGACGAATCGAAACGTGGAAGAAGATAGGAAAGAGAACCTATAGTATACGAGATAACATCGACAATTTTCAATAAGAATTGTGAATAATTCGTTGACAGAAAGCAATTGGGACTGATTTTCTGAATATTTCCAAAAAAAAGAAAAGAAATGAACCGATGTTAAGGTTGGATCGGGAAACTTTGTGGTCTTAGTGATCTATTACAACTTTCTCATCCGGTTCAAAAAACAAAACAAAAAAATATACATAGTTCGACTTTTTCGTAACTTTTTTAGAAGTCCGGGTACGATTCATATGGCTTGATTGTGAAATTTTTGAGCAAAAAGTCTACCAACAAATGGGATATATAGGGGACCAAGACTGGCCGAAAAGTATCGCCAAAAGCACGAGTGCCATTTTTTTCTTTGAGAAAATAAAGAGGTCCTCGTACTTTTGTTGGATCAAACAGGACCGCAGCAGGTTAGCAGTGTTTTGACAGACCTAGCGCGAACTTGCCACATGCCATCTTGATATTATATAGGTGCCCGGATCTATGTGAAGCACGCCATCGCGTTCCTTTCGTAGTAAACCTATCACAGTCACATACTGACCCACTTTTTTTTGAAACACCTCAATTCCAAGAAAGAAAAATCAACGATAACCTGGACCGAGAATTCTTCAAGAACAAAAAACAGACAAGTTTATCAAAGTTTCAATGCATGAATTGTATTTATGATTTCAGTGGGGCCCATTTTATCTATCACTTTTTCAAGAGACTCACGTTGAAAGTTTTGCCTTTGTTTTCGATCTCGTCATTGAATGATTAGTTGCCACTATATCGACTTCCATATCTAATATTCTATCAACTGTTCGTTTGTTCATAGTAGTCACTATTGCCACTGCATTTTTTCCTAGCCTGAAAAAAAATCATCCAGTACAAATTTAATTTTTATTAAAAAAAAGAGAAAAACTCACGATTTTGAATTAGGGTAATAATATGCAGAATGTACAAAAGTGTGGGTATGCAGTAGGTTTTTTACCTCTTCTTTTGGTTGCATAAAAATATCATCGAAGCTAGCAATAGTGAATATAAAGGCTAAACATGAGCATGCTAAAATTCGAACATTTTGTTTCGATAATCGTTTCATTATTTTCAACATGTGTCTTATGTATGTTAGAAAATATTTGTCGTGTTCTCAGACCGGCCAATGTAGTTGTTCTGATATCTTCCCGTGTGGATCTAAAGGTGTGTCAATTTTAGATTCTAATCAATCGGATCTATTGAATAGACAATATGTAATTCTTGTTAAATTGTTTCGATAGACTTTTCGCTTTTCTACGGAACAGAAAACTTGATAGATTTTGGTCCCAGAAAACCAGTCTGGCATGGTAAAAATACACCGTTTTCAGATAATAGTTTTCAAGTTTACGTTCCATGAATCTTATCGGATATCTCGGAACAGACGAACGAGAACCTATTGATTTTTTTCGTGTTTTAAAAAGCCTTTGTTAGCCTCCGCTGAAGAGAGGTATCCACGAATGAACTCATTCAAGCATAGCCAAATTTGGAAAAAAAAACAGGATTAAAGACGTTCATTCACAAAAAAAAGTGGAAATGAAACATTGCGAGAGTCAATTTTTATCGATTTCTGCTAACAGAAATTTTCAGGATTCGAATTGAAATTTAGTCCGGCACGATGTAATAGAATGAACTCTTCAAAATGTGTTTTTCCTTGATTCAAAAAAAAAACAACAAAAAAGTAAAATGAATTTAGAGTTGATTAACCAATTTTCATCTTTAAATTTCAACTGTATGCATTATGTGTAAGAGTACTTGAAGTATTTTTATACTAAAGGAATCCCTAGAAACACTTTATTGCCGAAACATTGCTAGAGAATGATTGTGTATGTTACTGTTTTGAAGTTTTATCTACTTTTTTATGGATGCCTGCCAGGCTTAATATGATGATTCCACGGTGTGTTAAAGGGGGGTATGACGAAAAAGTAAGTTGTGTTCAAATTGAAGAGTACCACCGAAATTGTAAAACTACCATGGGAATTTCTACCGAAAAGCCTAGTATTCGAGAAAATTGAATTTAGAACTTTTTTTTGAACGTATACGTGGAAAAATACGAAGGGGATGTAAAAATTTCTCGAATACTAGGCTTTCTGTTAAAAATTCCTCTAGTGGTTATACTATATCGATGGTGCTCTTTCTTTTGAACGCAATTAAATTTCTGGTGCACCTCCCCCCTCGAAGTTTTTTTTGGTGCAGCTCCACCAATTTCGTTGTGTTAAAAAAAAGAGCACCATCGATATAGTATAACCACCAGAGGAATTTTTAACAGAAAGCCTAGTATTCGAGAAATTTTTACATCCCCTTCGTATTTTTCCACGTATATCTATACGTTCAAAAAAAAAGTTCTAAATCCAATTTTCTCGAATACTAGGCTTTTCGGTAAAAATTCCCATGGTAGTTTTACTATATCGGTGGTACTCTTTAATTTGAACACAACTTACTTTTTCGTCATACCCCCCCCCCTTTAAATACGTGTTCGAACATGATTTATATTCAACTCAACAAATATTTTTATGTTAATTTTCGAGTTTTCAGATCCACAATTTTTCTAGTAGATCAAAGAGCCTTTATTCTCTATTTCTCAGCACTCTCTCTATATCATATGGCAGTGTTAAATCACCATGATTCACGAAAAAAAATAGGAAACCTTTCATTTGTTCTCCAAAAAAGATTTTTCAAGAGGTGGACATTTTCTTTTAAATTTATTTGAATCGGAAAAAATTGTTCTCTTTCATGATTTTTTTTTTCAAAGGCAAAACGAAAATTTTGCTACTTTTCGTGAATCATGACCACAAGATAAGGTTAATTGAAATTGTTATTCTATAATTTATTAATATTTTTCATTTCAATTTATCAAGCGGAGTTGATGAATGATTTCTGGAAATGGAATAAAGTATGAAATTATATATATTTTTTAAAACCCTACGAAACGACAGGAGTTTCGATCAATTTTGTGACCTCACTAGAAATCAGATTGATGTCCATGAAAATAAGAATAAATTCCTGGTTTTATAAAAATTGAACATTTTTCATAACTGAAGAAATTCGCACATTCCAAAATGATTATTGACTGAACTTTATCTAAATAAATTTTTTGAGGATCCTCAGGTTTACTAAATTAACTTTAATTGATCTTATTGTAGTTTTGTACATTTGGAGCAGAACTTTAGTCTCATAAATGGATCGAATTTATCAGGTATTTTATGACTCTTGCTCTGTATTCCGAATTTTCTCCTCTTTTTTTCATTCAAAAAATGTTTGCAATAAAAAAACGCGAAAAAAAATCAACGCCAGCTGTCACCAAAGACTGACACCTTTTCTGTTGGCGTCAACACACTTTTCTTCTTCATTTTATTCTTGTTGAAACACCTAAAATAATGTTATACTATATCTAGACTATAGTAATTTTACTTTCATTAATTCTCTTACTTTTATTTAATTTTTGTTTGCATCTATTGAGGTGAGGTTTTTTTTTTAATTTTCGGAATATTAAGAAAAATATATGTCCATAAGAGAATCTGATATGAAAACGAACCCTAGAATACTTATTTTCCTCTAAGACTGGAATTGTGAACTTTTAAACTAACAAGGGAACCAAATGAGGTTATTAACGAATTTCTAAAATATATCTATGACATTCGACAAAGTATCTAATTTTTGCTGACATGGTAGGTTCAAGTAGTCGCCTGAAATTTCTTTGAACGAAATTTCTTTGAAGGGCAACCACTCATTTGCATCGAACCACTTCTTCACAAGGACTTTACATTTGTCACCAAGGATGCTGTATTCGATAGAACCCAATACGTCGAATTCTTGAAGAAGCAAGAAAAAAGGAAGAACGATTTTACTTTGGATACGACCAATGCGAAACAAGTCGGAGATTAAGTGGATGTTCCGGTTTTGCACAATTCAACATTGCGTTTGCATCTTTTCTTGGTTGATGATGCCAGTGTTCAAGGAGCAATAGCTCTCATCAAGATTGATAAGAAAAACCTTTGAAATGTTTCAATAAAATGTTTGCATTCAATCTGATATAGCACAGGCAAAAAAAAGGTATCTTTTTTTTACCGCGGTTTTTTAAGGCGGTGTTTGCACACAACTGTGCGAAATTCAAAATTGATTTTTTTTTTGTTTTCTTGTTCCAGTTGAGTGTAAATAAGACTAACAGGTAAAAAGAAGTCATCGTGGACAACAATAACATAAACTGGCACATTTTACGACCTGACAGAAAGAATATTCCATTTTTCACAAAATTTGGCAAAAAAATGGAAAAATAACGTTTTATGTGTAATTTGAACAGTTTTGGAGAAAGATATCAGTGTATTGGTTATAAATCGGAATATATTCTTTATTTTCCACACCAAATCAACGAGTTTGCAGATATTTAGTCAATAATATCACGAAACATTTTAAAATTTTAAAAAATATTCTTTCGAAAACTGTGCGGCAAGAGCGCATATTTAGTGTGCGGACCATTGCCATTTTCAGACAAGACAAACTCCTCCCATTTCTGCAGAAACATGTTTTTTATTTTGGGAAATTCCGTAACTAATTTTTTCTGAAGAAAAAATACTTTTTTTTTCACTGTGATAGTTACTGATCACCATCCTGCATCTAGTTTTTCCTGAGTTCGCACAAAAATCTTTCAATGGTTATGAAATCATGTAAAATAGTTATCAACCATGAAAATGTTGGGTTATTGGCTCGAGCTGCATAATACTTTTGGGAAAATAAATTAAAACTTGTACACACACATCAAATATTACGAACAAAATGTTACGCAAAAATGCACATTCTTATGGGATGGAAAAGGGAAGCCGAATTTTAACACGGAACATGGCATACTTCTAGTAAAAAATCTCCATTTTTCACGTCATTCCAAACTGGTTCCAGGTTTTGTGCTTACCCAAAAATGCAAAACTTAAAAATTATTATCCTTTTTCCCGCGTTCAATTTATTTTAGACATTTTTGGATTTCAACCCCTCTTTTCTTCAAATGACGTCATGCTGTAGAACTGCATCAAATGTGTAAATGTTTCCTTTTTCATCTTCAGATAACTGAGTGAACTTGATCTTACCGAAAAAAGATTTGTTAGATATTATCTTCAATAGTTTTTTTAAAAACGCAACAAATAATACATAGACTTTAAAATGAAAGATATCATAGTTCATACAACCCGTTGTTCAAAAAACTTGTATCACTTTTTCGATTTTTTGTGCGATTTGACCAGTGTTTTAACATCCTTCCGATGAAGAATTGAATCTTTCGTGAGAGCTTCAATAGCAGCTGTTGCAACCGCTTCTTGTCGACGTTGTTGAAGAGCTTCACGGTATTGCACTGCAAAAAAACATATATTTTAAGAGAAGGGTCAAGACTTAGCAAAAAAGCTACTCACTAGAATGGATAATCAGTAAACCACCCCATGCAATCGACCAAAACCATCCAACAAAAAGAAATGTGATTGTGAAAAACTGACTTATTCCAACCTAAAGAACAAGTTTGGATTATTCGAAAAAAAGGATGTAATACTCTACCAGTAGATTAACAATTAGTGTGACTAACTTCCGACCTTCTTTCATGTTAATCCTCGGTTGACCCATACAAAGAGCAGCAAAACCGGATATTATGGTTCCTGAAAAAAGAGAGAGTTTTTGGATTGTTCACGGGGAAGAGTCAGCAAGAAATTTATTATCAACAGAGCAAATTCGAGAAAACTACAAAAAATCGTTGAAACAGCAATTTCAAAAAGAATTATTGCTTTACGAGGCTATTTAGAACCAGTAGTTGTTTTTTTTTTTTTGAAAAGTACGAAAACTATATCTCAAGCGATACTTAACAGTTCAGTTCTTGCTTATTTTAACCTACAAACTGGACTAATTTTCACACCCTAAGAATCACAGGATGTTCGTCAGAAATAGTCGTTTTTTTTTTTTCGAAATTTAGTTCTCACCTGATCCAGGAATAACCACATTGAAAATCAAACAAGTTATCGCCACTGGAACTGGTAGAAATGGAATAGCCTCGTGCATCATCGTAATATCATTTGTCGGCAGATTCACTTTATCCCCAGATTTTGGCTCCTTCTGTGTCTGTGCCTCTTCTTGAGCTGCTATTACTACTCCAGTTATATTGAATGCGTTGCTCTGCGGAGCATTGACTTGTAATATACCCTCACTTCTGCCATATTCTGTGATTCTTGGCAAGTTTTTCTGGACCATTTTCCATCCTCGGATTTTTTCCGCTGAAAAAATATGGCTCACAAATATCAAAATCTAAATTTTCCGATAAAACTCACAAGTTTGTAGAATATTAGCCATTCCATCAGCCACATTTTGAATCATTTCAAAAATTAAAAAATCAAGACAAAAAAGTAGCAAAAAAGAAAAAAGTATAGAGAGAGTAACTCAACTAGAAATTTAGTATAGACATATATTATTATGACGAGAGAGAAAGAGAAAAGGAAAAGGTCCGGAAACTATTATAAGACTCTTTTGGCAGTTCTTTTTTGATGCTGGGTTGAATTTTAAAATAGATTGAGAGCAGGATAATTGTATGTTTCACAAATGAGAAAGATCATATTGACATAATAAAAAGAAAGAAATATTAAGCACGGAACAAGGTGACTGGATTTTTTCTGAATATTTTAAAATACTTGCTTTTAGCAGAGTACCAGAAGGGCCTGTTTAGATCTTTTGATCGTGTCAGTTCCTACTTGGCCCTGTTTAGACCTGTTTTCTTCCTATTCAACCCTGTTCCAGTCTTACTCGGCCCAGTGGCATTGTTTCATCTTAGTTGTCCGCTTTTTTTCATTTTCTACATGGCCCTATCCCGATGTGACATTTGCTCGTTTCACATACTTCCATTTCTACGTGGCCATGTTTCAGACGCGTTCTCTTCGTACATGACCCAATTCTTCCTGTTTGGCCATTTTGGTCCGTGTTTTCCAGTCTTATTTGGCCTAGTTAAGTTTCACTGGGCCCTGTTCAGGCTTAACTCGGCCCTGTTCAGGCTCAACTAGGCTCTGTTCAGGCTCAACTAGGCTCTGTTCAGGCTTTACTAGGCTCTGTTCAGGTTTTACCTGGCCCTGTTCAGGCTTCACTAGGCCCTGATCATTCTTCACTGGGCCCTGCTCAGGCTTCACTCGGGCCTGTTCAGGCATAACTCGGCCCTGTTCAAACTTATCTGGGTCCTGTTCAGGCTTTTCTCGGCTCTATTCAGACTTTATTTGTCCAGGCTTTACTCGGCTCTGTTCAGGCTTCACTCGGCCCTGTTCAAGCTTACATGGGCCCTGTTCAGACTTAACTCGGCCTTGCTCAGGCTTTACTTGGCTCTGTTCAGGCTTTACTTTTTACGACACGAGATTTTGAAAGATCAAACTGACAAGAGAACGAGGCTGCTCAATGAAATACATGGTGTTCCAACAAGATGGTCGAAATTTCTTGCATTAATGAGACTCGAACCCCTGACTTTGAGATTAATAGTTCTAAATGCTAACCACTCTACCAAGTGTCACGCGAAGAAACTTATATTTATTAGCCAAGATATTCTTCATCTTTTAAATTTTGCGGAAATGGGAAAAAAAATTTCATAGGATAGAAATGAAAACGTGAACTTTTTTTGCATTTCATTGTTTTTATGACCAATTGTAATTTTTCCACACAACCGGAAATGTCAATTTTAAGCTTTTTGAACGGAGGGTAAAAAAAATTAAAAACGGGATGTTGAACAGCAACAGAAATTATATTGAGGAGAGGGCAAAAATTAGGTTCTGTGTGTAAAAAAACAACTGTCAAAAACTCCCAAAAAGTTGCTCCATTCAGAATCTAATCCTTGACTAATCTGAATCAACTTTGTGAAGGCTATATCTCCTCTAAACATTCTGAACCATATAACAATCTGGAAATTTTTTTTTCAATATACAACTTCGGATTAATTCGGATTCACTATGTCTAATATGATCTTTCACAAGTCCCATCTTCAAACCTTTATCCTTGAAGTAAAGTTTTCCATTCTCACAAATCGTCGGCATAGTCAAGAACTAGCAAATCCGGATTTGCTTTACTAATAAGATCATTATCAAAAAAACGTTCCATCGCTTCATTATATATGTATTGGTTTGTCTAGAGAAATGAATGACTTTTTCTGTATTTCATTGGGTGTAAGTTATGCAGAATTTGAAATTACTATTTGTGAATTACAGAGTATCAAACTTCGTCGATGGTTTTTCTATGTTTTATTATTTTGTGTCATGTTGGTCTTGATCTATACGTTCAAAAAACAGGATAACGTTTTTATACACTCGGCGTATTATTATCCACAATCGGAGTCGTAAGAAATACCAAAAAAATGGATCGAGAAACTTTTGGAATTGTTTCAGACTTGGTGATAACGCAGTAGCAATTTTAATGACAATGGATAAAAATGCAGCGGAGAGAATAGTGGACAGTGGAATTCAAGTAGTTGGAACTGATGATCATATGAGAATTCTCAAATCGCAAATGAACTTTGATATGTGAGTTTTAGAACAGTTTCGTGAAATGGAACTTGACACCAAAATATTACTATCTTGATCGAAAAAGACATAGCAATTTTTTAAAGATTGTTGTTTCACAAAAAAGAGGTCAAATTTTATTTTTTCCTGTTTCTCGAGAACGATTAGTAGGAAAAAATTAGTTGACACTTATTATGGAACGACGATATTAATTGAAAAAAAATTGTTGTGGTTCTTTGAACCAAAATTATATATTTTTCTTATATCTGTCTCATAGGTTATTTTTTCTGACATCTGAAATTCTAACAAAGTGTTTAGAAAAAAAAGAAGTATGTTGAAAATTATACCCGTTCAACAGAATAAAATATTTTTTTGCCTCTCCTTACTTTTTTTTCACAAAAAGTTGTCATTGAATCGAAAAAAAGGATTTTTTTTTTCTCTAGTTTTCACTCTAAGTCGGGTTCCTTGAACATTTTGAAAATTATCAATTTTTCCGGCAGTACCAATCATTTGCATAATGAGGAAAACATGAATAGATTTCAAATGACTTGATCTTCCCGAAAAAGATTTGTTAGATACCATCTTCAATAGTTTTTTAAAAAAGGAACAAAAAATACACAGACTTTATGAAAGATATCATATGTAGTTCATACAACCCGTTGTTCAAAAAACTTGTATCACTTTTTCGATTTTTTTTGCGATTTGACCAGTGTTTTAACATCCTTCCGATGAAGAATTGAATCTTCCGTGAGAGCTTCAATAGCAGCTGTTGCGACCGCTTCTTGTCTTCCGAAAAATATTTGAAATTTCTACAAACGTTCTCCTAGTTATGTTGCTTGCTATTTTTGTGTGGCTCATGTTTCTGAAAATGCGCGGGTCATTTTTCTCAAAAGTGTATCGGAAATTCTGGTTCAACATCTTGCCGATACAGATTTTTCTTGAATTTTGTCCACTTATAGAACTTGATCATCGGATCAACATCTTGTATTTATTTTCGACTGAAGACTTCTGTAGAAAAAATTTAATGTTTTAAAAAAAATTGAATGCAATTTCTACGAACTTTACTCATTTTATGAGGTCAGGTAACAATAAGGAAAATTTTCGATAATTTCCGAACTTTAGAAATTCATTCATAAAATTCTCCAATAAAAAAAAGCGAATTCAAAAAGCAAGTCCTACAAAGTTGTGAATTATAAGACATATTTGAAACTATTTTATGATTCTCCAATACCACGACGTTCGAACTCAACTTATTTCTAACTTTCAGCGAACCGTTTGACCTCACTGATTCTGAGTACATAACTGCACTTGGAATATCGAATTCTCTCACCAACCTGAAAATCTTGGAACTTCGTTCAAACGGTAAATACATGCAAATACCAATGAAGAAACCCAAAGAAACAGTTTCCCATCCCGTGGTTTTTTGCACATCCCCGCTTATCACTGTCGATAATTGGCAGAAAATCGTGTTCCAGCTACATATTTCTAAAAGGTGATCGTTTAAATTTTCTGCACCAAAACATATGTTATTTTCAGATTTCATGCCCACGTTCATGTATATATTTCCAAAATAATCAAGTCATTTCACAATTTACTCAAAGAGTATTCAACTAAAGGATATGTGACCCTAGATATTTGGCCGGATATTGATTTTTTAAATGTGGAAGAGATGTTAGTCAATTTCGAGATTCGAACAAAGAAAACAGCTCATACAGATTGTCTTCTTCAATACAAAGAAGCCGCCAAGTTTATAGTATTTCTTGATATCGATGATATTTTTATTCCAAATTCCAATTACTATGAAGACTTTTTGAGTGGATTTGGTAACGATGCAAGTATCAACAGTTTATTCTACTCCAAGAAAAATTATCAAGTAATTATGAATGATGAAATATCTTCAGCCCGATTTATAGAACTGAATAATACTCATCGCACTGGAAACACTGTGATCCAACCGAGGTATCACAATTTAACCTGGTCACATTATGGTGACAACACTACTGACAACTTCTATGAGAAGAATACAAAATATATGGATAATGAAATGATACATATCACAGCGATTGGACCTATGATTGTGAAAGAATCAACTCCAATCAATGAGATTATTAGTGAGAATGATCTGGAAAGGATTGAAGATGGAATAAGAAGACTTCATCAAACATTGCATTTTGATAATGTGATTTCAAATATTCCTCCGACGAATCATTATATGGTTGTGATGAGGGAATGTTATCGGAAACTATATTATGCGAATGAGTCGATGACATTTGAAAACTCAATTCCTTGTATAAGAAATAATGTGAGTTATTTGAAGGATGAGAGAACAATTGATATTCATGTTCATATTCCGGACCGCTCACATCAGACCGGGCAAGTCTTTGAAGGGGTTGTCTTGATTCACTGTGAGATCACTGATTGGTCTATGACCATATATCTTGTCTGAGACGTATAGGTATGAAACAAAAAACAAGAAAATGTGCTCTATGGCAAACACGCGAGAATATTTTTTTCAAATGTTCTTTTCTTGTTTGGGAACAGTTTTGAGGAAACAAACCTTTTCAGTGAAGTATAACCACCCCTTCAACAGCACAAAAACTTTTTCTTTTGAAAAACAGATATGTGAAAATAAAAACGTGACATTTTTTCATCGTACAAATTCAATTTTATGATTATCTGTTTTTTATACAGAAATTAAATTTTTAAAATGCCGGAAAATGAGGAAACCTTGCTCGGAACGGAATCAGTAGAAATGAAAATAATTTTCATTTTTGATGTCATTCGAAGTGCACAAATTTTATTTTTTTTTTACACACAAATCAACGAATCATTTCAGATTCTTCAAAAAGGCGATCCAGAATGTACAAAATCAACTGCAAAATATTATAGTCAGAGCTTAGGTCCATTAAAGTTTCATTATTCCAATTATGCATATATGTCCAGGAATTTTTATTGTTATTAATTTAAATGAATGTATTTATTTTTTATAATCTAAACCGGTAGAATCTGAATAAGTCAATAAAATATATTTCGAATTTCGGAAACAAATAATTCATTATATACAAAAAACAAGCCATCAAAAATATATTATTGATAACACCCGATATTCCTACTAAAAAATGGATTAGTTGTATAGTGATATGTGATGGGTTCCATTCTTGGTCCAGAATGATATAGAGCATCCGAATGTATACAAGGATACTCTTCCCGTTGGGGAATATCACAACTATATGCGTTTATACATATTGCCGCTTGACTGAAACGACCAATATCTCGAGCATGATAGAATGCATTGTTATAACAATTGAAAATGATCGGCATGTAGAAATCTTCTTTTGGGAGAAATGGAGCTAGTTTTTTGATTTGTGGAAGAGCCAGGTGCCTGGAAAAGAGCTTGGAGGTGGATCATTATATGACTTCATGCAGTATTGTGTTTTCGGGCAAGCTTTTTTTTAAAGCATAACTGTTCTGGCTGGGCTTGGATTTGTTAAATATTAGCTCAAAACAGGAGAGAAAAATTTCTTGAGCTATTACTGTCAACTTTTTCTCAAAATTTTCCCACTTATAGGGTTTGATCCTAATCATCATAGTTTATTTGTCATCCACCGGAAATCTTTGTGAACAGTCTAGTTTGAATTTTTATCCCTATCAAAAGAGAATATTTCTGATCTATCGGATAAACTAGTGAGCAAAAATGAGAGTTCGCGAGCCTCCCTTGTGAGCCTGTGAGGCTAAGTCCAGAGCTGCAGTATTTTTTGAAAAGAAAATTCAGAACATTTTCTGAAAATGGAATTGACTTTCAGAAAAATAAATCGAATTCCATTCTTAGAGCAATTTGTCTCCTCAATATCCCCTTTCCCTTGCTCACCTTTGTAAATCATATTCAATCGCTTTCAAGTCTTGTTCGCTGATGATTTTTGTTTCATTATTCAGTGGATTCAGTGGAATTCGACCTTCTCCTAACATCCTTAATTCATTTTTAGTCTTCGATATTTGTCGTTTCAAATGAAACACCCCTGTGGTATTTTGCTCCTGTTTTGTCATATAAAACGGTTTTTCTGGAGCATTTCCGAACCATTGTGGAACGAGATCAGCGTTTCTGCTCCAATGTGCCCATGTTGAATTATACCTCTCTGATCGATAGAATGATTTTCCACTATCGGTTGTGTTAAGGAATCTGGCATGTTTGACCATTGCCATGATTGAAGTGTCCTCAAGGTCGGGTGATTTAATTGTTTCATAGTCGTATTTCAAATAATGGAGAGAGCTGATCAACCAATTTCCACCGTAATCTTTTTCGAATTCCTGATAATATGAACTTGAGCTCACTGGGAATAATAAATCATCCATGTCTAGACTTCCAATAAATGTGGCAGATTCTTTATACATCAATAAACAATCGGTATGTGCAGCAGTTTGTGCGCGAAGTTCAACATTTCTATTAGGTTCCATGACAGGCTCATCAACATGAGCAAATTTGATCGTCAACCAGGGCTCAATTGACAAATAACCCTAAAAAATCATAAATGTTCAGTTCTTTCATCTATCCCTTCCAGAAAAACTCACCAATTTCTCATATTCTTTCAGAAGTTGAAAATAGGACTCAATCATACTAACAATATACATTTGCAAATGAGCACCATAATATTTTGATATATGAACCTGCGCCAGAAAAGTTTGCCATTGCTCAGCTGCGAACTGCGGAGCAACACAGAAAACAACAGGTTTTGGTGCGCGAACCACTGGTTTTCTAAAGGGTATTGGTGTTGTGACACCATTCGACTCGATTTCCAGTTTGACCATGTTGTCAATTGTGTTGGCTTGAGCAAGAAGCATCAGATAATCACATCTATCCGTCAATCGATGCTCACTGAAAAAAATTAAAATAAAATTATAAGCTTGAAGATAAGTGATAACTAACGTTGTAACTGAGGCAGAAGTATTGAACTGATGGCCAGAACTGTTTGTGGCAATAAGGTTGATTTTCAGGTTGAGAATATGATCGACAGTTCTCTTGTTGGTCGTTGTGACAATTGCAATAGCATTTTTACCAAGCCTAAAATAGGATTTTAGGTTGAAGTTGTTTTTTTTTCAATAGTTTTGGAGAGAAAAGTGCAATGCTTGCGACATTTTTCTGAATGATAGTTTCTGAATCAAAAACCACTAAATTAAGTTCTGACAAAAATTAGACTCAATAACAAAACTAGTGTTCAATAACTGAAAATGGGTCCAAACCAAAAACAAAACGTGAATCTATTTTAGAAAGTTCTGTGAAATACCGAGTTCAGTCTGATTTTTTTCTAAACTAAGATTATCGGGTAATTAAAAGAAAAAATATCTGGTTTTTCAAAAAAACGTACGACTTTGATGATGAATAATAAAAAGTAGAATGTATAAATGTATGAGTATGTTGAAGATAATGTAGTCCACCATCATCATTCTTCTCAAATTGTTTGTTTGAAGACGAATAATTAGCAAGAAAAAAACAAGCTATCAGATTTATGACCAAGACACATTTAAAATGTCTCCTGAATATATATTTCCATCTGGAAACTAATCCCATATTAGGGCCTTCCAACTTGTAAAGAAGTCTTAGCAGACAACATTGGATTTGTCGAATACCTTTTGCCGCTGTTCAAATGGGCGGGGCTTATTGGACAAAAATCGAAAAGGTGGATAATCGTTGAAACGTTTGTTTGTTATTTTGTATTTATATCTGATAATAAGCTGGTTTTCATTGAAGTTTGTAGTATGACTTGAGCAGATATTTTACTCATTTCATCAGATTTATTTTGCCAATTCCATGGGTGTATCTCTGTTGTTCCTTTTTTTTTCAATAAAAAAAAATTGAATCCCAAACCTGTTCGAAATTGATCTATATCTCGATTATCGAGTGTCTCAAATACGATTGAAAATTTAGATAGGAATCTCTCCGAATTTGACATAGTATCAGATCGTGGAACATATTTTGGATAAATCGAGGTTTATGGAAAAGATTGTTAAGAGTTGGTTGACAAAAATGTAACTTATAATCAGCCCAATACTACGGATATTCTGGTTATTATCCATCATATTATGGAGGATATTACGGTAGTGCATATGGATATGGAGAATATGGTTATCCATCAGCATATGGATACTATGGAAAACGATCTGCTGGATTCCATCCAAAACAACTTACGGATAACTAATAATGAAACGTACAAAATGTATCTCAACAATAACAGCTTATTCAACATCGATTACTGTTTCACTTCTTTTTGTTACAATTATATTTAAATTTAGATCGAGAAAAAATCGACGAAATTTTTTTTTAAAAAAAGCTCAATATTTTCATTATGAAGACACAAACAATCGATTGAACTTCAATGGTTCTCAAATGTTGAATTGTAAATGAAAAATTCAAATCTATCAGAATTCAAAAAGGTATTTTTTACTAACGTGAAACGTGAAGCCCGAAGTTCATCGTGGCATTAACGTGGTCTATTAACGTGGCATTTTCCGATCGAGCAAAAACAAAATAATTCACTATTATTTGATTTTTATTCACACAAAAAATATAAGTATTGCAAAATTGAAACAAGAATGAGTGCAAGAGCAGGGTATGTTTATAATATATGACTACTGTCACCAACCAAAATATAAAACACTTCAGAACTTTGGACAAAAAAGCTCGCAAAGAACGAAGAGACGCATTCAAAGCTGGCAAATTCCCAGAACATCTCATCACTCCGGACATGATCAAAACATTCACATTTGTCATCGAATGCTCACCTGGACAACCAACAATGAAAAGCTTCAAATTGACCGAAGGAATGTTGTTAATGAGAGTGCCAGCATTTATGGCTCCACCAATTGAATATTGTGATTATTTGGTGAAGATCAACGATACACCAATTGCCACCAAAAAGGAGATGAATAAAATACTGAAAGAGGCTTGCAAAAAAGAGAAAACGCATTTTGTAAGTGAATATGGAAGAATTAATTATTGGAATAAACAAAAATGTATTTTCAGCTCGTTTTCGAAGTCAAACGAATAATGAGTATGGTGCCAATAACAGAGGATCTGCCAACCAATGCATCAGTCAACAAGCCAAAGAGTAATAATCCACTCATCAAACCATCAGAAGGCTACACCTACTTCAAGTGAGTTTAATAATGTTGAAACTTCACAGAATCTTCACGAAATTTTATTTTCTTCAAATTTTAAATAAAATATTTCAGAGTAGTGTTGATCTACTTCCCCCGCTCAAAATTGGGCATCAATGTCAAGTCGTACAATGATGTGGTTTATGTCGAGTCGACTGATAACACATGGGGATCCACTACGAGAAGATTCCTATATGTTGGTGATGCGATTCTCAAAATCGATGATACTGAGATATTTGATACGAAAAACACTGCCAAGGCATTGAAAACTGGATTCGCTGAGAATGGCATTACCACTTTGATATTGGAAAGAGCAGTCGAGCCATTGTCGGCCAATTATGTCAGATCGGTATTGTCATTCAATAAGAGTGATGACCCTCAATTGGCAATGGATGTCATCAATATTTGCAAAACTCGTCACGATCATCATGTCAAAAATGGATTTGGACCAGAGCCGAAGAGTATCTTCCGAAATGTCACAAAAATGAAAACCACATCTCGAGTGAATGTGACAAGAAATGTAACAATGAGAACGATTGGAAGTGAGCATTATAATCCGGCCACGATGACCAAAGTTCCAAATTACACGGATTCATCAAGTTTGGCNAGAGCAGGGTATGTTTATAATATATGACTACTGTCACCAACCAAAATATAAAACACTTCAGAACTTTGGACAAAAAAGCTCGCAAAGAACGAAGAGACGCATTCAAAGCTGGCAAATTCCCAGAACATCTCATCACTCCGGACATGATCAAAACATTCACATTTGTCATCGAATGCTCACCTGGACAACCAACAATGAAAAGCTTCAAATTGACCGAAGGAATGTTGTTAATGAGAGTGCCAGCATTTATGGCTCCACCAATTGAATATTGTGATTATTTGGTGAAGATCAACGATACACCAATTGCCACCAAAAAGGAGATGAATAAAATACTGAAAGAGGCTTGCAAAAAAGAGAAAACGCATTTTGTAAGTGAATATGGAAGAATTAATTATTGGAATAAACAAAAATGTATTTTCAGCTCGTTTTCGAAGTCAAACGAATAATGAGTATGGTGCCAATAACAGAGGATCTGCCAACCAATGCATCAGTCAACAAGCCAAAGAGTAATAATCCACTCATCAAACCATCAGAAGGCTACACCTACTTCAAGTGAGTTTAATAATGTTGAAACTTCACAGAATCTTCACGAAATTTTATTTTCTTCAAATTTTAAATAAAATATTTCAGAGTAGTGTTGATCTACTTCCCCCGCTCAAAATTGGGCATCAATGTCAAGTCGTACAATGATGTGGTTTATGTCGAGTCGACTGATAACACATGGGGATCCACTACGAGAAGATTCCTATATGTTGGTGATGCGATTCTCAAAATCGATGATACTGAGATATTTGATACGAAAAACACTGCCAAGGCATTGAAAACTGGATTCGCTGAGAATGGCATTACCACTTTGATATTGGAAAGAGCAGTCGAGCCATTGTCGGCCAATTATGTCAGATCGGTATTGTCATTCAATAAGAGTGATGACCCTCAATTGGCAATGGATGTCATCAATATTTGCAAAACTCGTCACGATCATCATGTCAAAAATGGATTTGGACCAGAGCCGAAGAGTATCTTCCGAAATGTCACAAAAATGAAAACCACATCTCGAGTGAATGTGACAAGAAATGTAACAATGAGAACGATTGGAAGTGAGCATTATAATCCGGCCACGATGACCAAAGTTCCAAATTACACGGATTCATCAAGTTTGGCAAAGGCGATGGGATCAACCGATTTTGAGCAAGAGACGAAATGAACTAGAATATAGTATTTTTGTAGTAAATTAATAAATATTCGTTTTTGGTGTTTTGTAATGTTTTTGTAGTTGGAATCATAAGCAAATGTGAACATGAGCCAAGTTGAGCCAAGAATACCCAACCCTGCTCCAAGAGCCCAGTTTTGAAATATGCTTGCCAATTATTTTCTGTTCTTTAATAAGAAAATTGAAAATTGGAATTTTTTCTGAAATCGAAAACAATAGTAGACGTTGAATGATTTATGAGGTGTTTTATTTGGGATACATTTTTACATTTCAATATTAGTTATCCGTAAGTTGTTTTGGATGGAATATGGATACGCCTCTGCTGGAAGCTATGATACTAACACTTATGACTCATAATTTTGAAGAATAAAAAGTTTATTTTGTACATGTATTATTAGTTATCCGTAAGTTGTTTTGGATGGAATCCAGCAGATCGTTTTCCATAGTATCCATATGCTGATGGATAACCATATTCTCCATATCCATATGCACTACCGTAATATCCTCCATAATATGATGGATAATAACCAGAATATCCGTAGTATTGGGCTGATGTTTCTTGAACAAATGCACAGATGATCAAGAGGGAAGCGAGGATCAAACTGAAACGATTTTATTTTTATATAATTGAGTAAAGATGGGTTCAAACTTACAATTTGGAGTTCATTTTTGTTGAAATAGTTGTGATTTATGAATTGCAAAGTTTCATTTTTATACTCTCTGAACTTTGTTTACCGATCTTTTTTTGTCACTTTCGGCATTGGCAAACATGAACCATGGTCATTAGAAAAGAATTTGACAGGTTTTGAAAGATAAATAATTACTCGAAGTGTTCAAAAAAATAGCTAGCAAACAGATGAAAGTTGGTATAAAAGAAGTCGATTTATCAAACCAAAAATCAAACCAAACTCAATTCGAAAATGAACTCCAAGTTGTAAGTTTCCCTCTTCTCAAGTAATTTCCTAATTTCAATTTTTCCAGTTTGATCCTTGCTTCTCTTTTGATCATTTGTGCATTTGTTCAAGAAACATCAGCTCAATACTACGGATATTCTGGTTATTATCCATCATATTATGGAGGATATTACGGTAGTGCATATGGATATGGAGAATATGGTT